>JAXRJS010000064.1:1482500-1635000 GCA_037127375.1 Dione juno | reverse complement strand
TTTCTAATATACCTCAAAGGATTTTTCTATGTATGACGCTGTGGCCTTGGTAAGGATATGTTTATATAAATGAACTATTATGCACTTTGAATTTTAATTTCAAAATATATTTGAGACGTGAAAAGGTTTTTTTTAATAGGTGCGGAATCAAATCTCATTTCATAACTTTTTATATTTTTATCCGTACTTATATGGACGTATATATATAACATAGTATGTATGTTAATATATATACGTCCATATAAGTAAATGAAATTATAATAAATATTAAATGATATACAGACATGTCACGAAAAAGTTAATTGTCCTTTCTGAGTGCGGCGTTAACATATAAACTTACAATACAATTATATTATTCGTATCAATATGTTTACAATTCATATATTTTCGACACTATATATCTATCACTATTATTTTTCATAAATTGATTTTAATTTGATAAGTTCAGTTCCAACTTGTCATTTGAACAGAAATCACTTCGCCAATGTCACCTTGGACAGAGAAAGGACGATAAAACAATTGGGGCAATACATCGTTTGCTTAGTATCACACTGCGTCCCACACACAACAGACTAGGCACGGGGGAATTTAGTGTCAAGACTCTCCATTTTCACTTTCCACCTTTTAAAACGTTGCGTGTCGAGTGGCAAAACACAATTTATATATTATCAATAAGTAAATTCACACAAAAATAACTTTATTACAGCTTTAAAGGCACATACTGTAGTCTCTAAAGAAAAAATACTCGAATATTACGCATGTAACTAAAAGTGGTCCAATACCTAGTGACATACCGAAAACACTAATTTAGCGACCTCATTCATTCAAGAGGCGACAAATGGCGCTTTCAACCGTTTCATTATAAATTGAGCGTGAAAATTGTCCAAACGATGGATCCTGGGGTGACCATAAAAACTGGTAAATTACAAGCTGATTACTGCAACGTAAATCGAGTTAATCCACCACTGTATTTGGCCATATGCCTGCTTTCCTAATGTACATGCACAATTTATGAACCAAGTACACTCATTTCATAACATTCAGTAGTATTATATAAAAAATAACTAAGCTTAAATTTGTAATAACTTTATATATCAATTTTTGTTATTGCATTAATTTACGTTATAAGATACATCCGTTAGAATAGCCGTATAATAATTTCGCTCTAGTTTATATCTACAGTCTATACTCATATACTTCTATACTAATTTTATAAAGCTTTTTTTGTTTGAACGCGCTTCTTCGAAGCATAAAATTATTCTACGCAGTCCATTCTGCGATGAAAGTTATAGAAAAGGTTGTATTAATATACAATCATAGTCATATAATTTTGACGTTAATCGTTTCGATGTAACCCTTCGAAACTTCGAAACCCTTGGAACTTCGAACAAAAAGTTCTATGTCATATATGAAGCTTTTACTTATTTCAATTTAGCAACGGACAGTCTGCGGTCCATTACGTAGCCTAGAATATTTGCTGATGATTAAAAACAATAATTTTCTCTATGTAAAATGTGAAAAATTTACAAAAATAATAGAGAAATCTATTCAAAGATAGATAAAAACCGTGTGCCAGCATCGGTCATTTCCTGCCACGAGGGGATGGCTGTGCTCTCCGAATACAAATGAATGTATTATATCGTCGCCACACTCCTTTGAAGATCGCACTTGAGACAGGTATCTACATATATGTATATAGAATGTAGTATGAAACAGCGTTAGCAACGCTGAGAAAGTTGAAAAATTTAAAAGTGGCCATGACAAAATTGTATGACATTTTATACAAGCAGGACTTTTTTTAGTCATATATGCCATACGTGAAATATATAGCAAGTAAATGAAAATAATTAATTTCATTTCGATTCGTTACAATCGAAACCACAACCATCGGCTGAATGAGATGCGTTCCCACTGCGCCACCATAGGCTTTAAAGTTAGATTTCAACTTGGGAAAATTACAGAATTTCAATTATTTTATTTTCAGTTGGGTTCCGTCACACAATGTTTCTTAAGTCCTTTTATTTTTTTTAGCCAATGAAGTATTTAAAAAGTATCACAACTTGACCGAACTTGTTTACTGCATTCAATATACTGCTATCCCATAACACTGAAACATTATGGTAAGCGAAACAAAAATAGCTAGAAATAAAGTAAATAAGCTTTATATTATATAGAGAAGTGAGATTTAGTATTGGTTCTAGACAGTTCATTTTACGCTCAATATAAAATGTAACGGATGAAAACGGTTTGTCGCCTGAGCGGGGGAGGTTGCCAAATTAGTGTCATACAGCGTGCTTCGGTCCAGTCACCAGCTGAAAGTCTATGCTCTTTAGCTACATATATATTATTATACTGGGTTGCGTCAAAATAATAGTTATGGATACAAATCGTTGGTTTTACTACGTTATTGATATTTTCCTACATATATATACATATATATGTATGTTGAGTGGTGGAATTTATTAAATTACGTTTAAATGTATTACATATATATTAAATTACTTCAAAATCACAAAAAAATATATCAATTTGAATTTTAATTTATATTTCAAATCAGTAGAATGCAATTCAAAAGACGCTTTAGCAAAAGCTTCAAAAGCTTTTCTATAAAAAAGCAATACAATTGGAAAATAATTGAAAAAGCTCATATAATACACAGGTTTTTAACACATGCATTATTCATATCACACAACGTTTAATGTCTTCGGGGATTTGTCGGGGTAATCTCTTTCGTATTTCTTGCCCACGTTCAGGAACCGTATGCCTCTAGATTGATGGTCGAACGCTCTTATGTTGCCTCCGTTTTACATTATCGCTGAACTATGTTTAATACTAATGTGATTTTTCAAGATTTCCCATATTTCGGTTTATTATTTGAAATTGTAGATATTTTGGGGCTTATTTTACTATTTTTGCTTTCCCACTATATGATACATTGCATGTTGAACACTCTGACTTCTTAGAGGGAATTTAAGAAAGTCATTGCTCAAACGAGAACTGAACCCACAACTGTTGTTTCTCCTCTGCGCCACTAAGATCCGATATTCAATAAACATATTGATATTTATTGAATTTATTACATATTTCTCGTTAACAATACAATGGCACACTTTTATTTTCATTTTATCCTTTGCCTTGATGGAAGAGGACGACATTGGCCTTATAGCTGTTTTCGGAACGAACAAAAAAGGGACGGTTTTGTCAGAGTTTATTTATATTTGAATATCTCTATGCAAAAATGTCCAATTCAAACTAAAATTGTATTAAATACAAATTGTTAACTATAGTATCTTAAAATTGACGTAGTAGTTGACATAGTAGTAACGGATTCAAATTCACAGCTTTTTCTAATAGGCAGGGAGAATTTAGTGGGTTGGGAACAGTGCCTTAACACTTAGTTTCCTCTACCTACCTTAAAGTTACTAGCTACGTGCGGGACACAGCGTGAAGTTAGTAATAGTAAGTCTATATTTATCTTGACATAACGAATGACATCGAAAAAAAAATGTGAAGACTGAATATCTTAAAAATAAAGCTTATTGCACACACATACGTACACACACACACACACACACACACACACACACACACACACACACACACACACACACACACACACACACATACTAATTTATAAAAAAAAATAGTTTACCATCTCTTGGTACCAATTGTGTTGCATAGCTTCGTCCTTTTATTGCTTTTATATTGAAATGACTCAATATCTCGTAATGTAACTTTATTTTATTTCCCGCCGTTATGGAAAGTAGTTTAAATAAGCATTATATTATATAGTGACGCTACTCTGGCGCGGTGGGACAGTGTCTGGTAGTGGGTGCGATCCCCACAGAGGAGAAATTTGTAACCAGTTATGTTGTTGTCTTGAGGCTAGATTGTCTCGGCGTAACCTGCTAAATGCGGGAAAACGCGTGAAAATAAAAAAAAAGTGACAAAATTATTACTTGCATACAACATTGTTAGATATGTGAAACACTAAGTTGTTTAAACTTTCTCTTCCCGTATATGAGCGAAGGAAGTGAAATCCAGGAAGCCTAAGACACGCTTTCAATTTACTCAGATCGAGTAAAAAATAAATACATTACTAAGTATATTACAACTGACCCATTAGTCCAGTAGTTAGTGATTCTTGCTTAATGAGACTTGTAGGTTTAGTTCCCTCTTGCCAAATTATATATTTGTTTTTTTTTTTAATTTGTATTTATGGTAGTATCTTGTACAAATAAAAAAATAAATAAAAAAGAAACATTCTTAGCAATGCTAACAACATAAATAAGTTGTTAAAACAAAGCTAGGAAGAGATGCGGGTTTAAATCCCGCTACGTTCGAATATTTGTGCGTTTTGTAAAAAAAAAATATATGAATTCTTTCTTAACACTAGCAAGGACTAGATCGGAATAATAATTGAATGAGAAACGAATACAATCTTTGTTTCGAGCATTTTCCATCTGCTTCAGTGGCAGCCTATAAAATTTATTTTTCATACAATTTCTGATATATAATATAAATAAAATTATTGAGTCAAGTGCGGGCTGTACTCGCGTACTAGAGTTCCGTACAGTATTGTTATTTCATAATTGTAGGTCAATGGAAAGCAGAACTTTTAACTTAACAAAGTTAAATTCGCTAATACTAATATTCTATGAAATCAACTATAGATTAAACCTTGTAATGGTATTTTTGTGTGATATATTTATTATTAATTACCTTTTTGCTATTTTTTCATAATAAGTTGTGATTACTCGACGAATTCCATAGGTACAGTTAGTAAATACTTAACTAATACTAACTCTTATTAAAAACGCTCGTATTTTTTTATTGCTTTGACTTAAGGGCGATCTTGAGAAATATGGTCTTGGCAAACGCACTTTTTAAACTGGTGAAACCTTTTTATGTACTATTTTTTTTTGATTTAAACAATGCCCTTATAACATATTATGATTCTAATTATCATGGAAATCTCTTCTCTATTTATATAACATGGGGTAATGTTTGACGTTTCTCTAGAATCTCTCTGCCCATACTGCCCATACATATTGAAATACGGAGAGATAAAAAAGCAATATATTTGTAAATATAACGTTATTTAATAATATATTTGATTTTCGCGATATTCACCGTGGTCACGAGTAGACTGAGGTGGACTTTAAAGTTTTTATAAAAACTTTAAAGTTCCAAATCCACCACACCAGAGGGAAGGATAGAGTCGGCTCATTCAGCAGCTCAGAAATCATTAGAGGTAGTTTGATATAATAATTATATGAACTGACAGACGAATGTCACCTCAGTCTACCTGTCAGTCGTGACCTCAGACTACTGCAAAGTGTTCGAAGCGACAGGTTTCCAAAAATAATGTCAATATATGCGATTAATCAGTTAAATTGTTCTATTTAATATGTATAAGGTTATTATCAACCGTAATCTCAAGTAAGAAACCTTTGGTACAACTACCATAATAAAACTACAAGCTATTAATAAATAAGTGCTCTATACAGCTGGTGCAAAGGCCAATATTGTAGATAAAAGTTTCATACAAAGTATTGTTTTTTCTTGAAGCTTCTACTATGAGATTGGTAGTTTTTCTTAAAGAGAATTTTCTTTTCTGGATGAAAAAAACAACTATAGATTTTTTTTATTCTATACTTTGAATATTACTATTTCTCCAAGAGAAAATCAACAGCGTTATTCTATCAGGTATTTAATCTTATCTATATTAAATCAAACCTATATTATATATAATAAAGCACAAAAAAAGTTGTTCCCACTAAATTAGATACAAAAAAAGCTGCGGAACACCACACATCCACGTTATGTCTAATCTTACGGAATTACATTTTCGCTCATCGTATGAGCATCAAATAACAACCGGCTGGTGGCCAATTTCCTACGCATTCACTCCAGTGAACATTTGTGTCAGAACAAGAACAAGGGTTGTCGAATAAGTACGAATATTGGTACACGATTTAGGTTAATTTTTTTAATTAATAAACAAAAAGCTAGATAAAAGTTATTTTAAAAATATATGGTGGTAGCGATAAGGAATGTGGTGGGTTAACAAGGATTTTGATATTAAAGCAGATTTATTCTGAAAGCAAGTACATTTCGGTTAATAAAGGCATAAATTTTAAGAAGTACATCATTGTTTTTTTTTGTTGTTGTGTTTTATAGACTTACGTTAATATTATAATATTGTATAGAAATATATAAGCTACAGTCGTAAATTTTTTAACTTTACGAGTACATACCCGATTTTTTTTTCAATACTTTTTTCTGAGACATCTAAGAAAAAAGTATTCTCGCAAACTGCGCTAAAAACATCGAATGATACAAATCACAAGGAAACCTCAGTATTTATAAATAGTTTTGTGTTTAAATAATATAATTTTTATTAATTATCATCTTACAAGACGCTCGATAACCCTGCTGAGAACACACGCAACGACGTTTGTCCCAGGCTTCTCGGTTTCGCACTACCGTGTAGTTCAGGTGACGATAATAGACGTTTGAGCAATCAAGTGTATCACTTTATTGAGCATAGTGCGCGCGTTGATTCAATAAAGTTACATGAAGTATGAAATTAGCTTCTAGCTTCACGCATTTTCCCGCATATAGTAGGGTATACCGAAGGAAGGCATTTTGTGTTAAGCGTGTTAAGTGTTAAGTTCCCCAATTTCCACCCAATTTTGTGTTTGAACAAGTGGAAGTGGAAGAACTCAACTCGTTTTATCCTCTTATCGTTATTTATTAGAGCGAAGAAAGAAAATGATTGATTCTTCACAGTGGGAATCGAACCTACAACCATTGAGTTAACAGATAGAGGCAGCGCCACAGTGCCTCGACTGCTTGTATAACTTTGTCGAGAAAATGTATATAGCTATGTACTATCAATATTTTCATTCGCTGGTATTATTTTTATCGGTAAGTTATAACACCTATATTTCTTTAAAAACGAGTTCTTCAATACAGGAATTTCAAACATTTTACACAAACACAAAAAAGGTTTATATCCAGAGGGTGTCTGGCCAAATGTCTGTCCGATATTGGTACTGGGCATACGGGTACGCGACCCCGGATCCTCGAGCCACCACTGTCATACTTCTTCCCAATCCATGAAAGTGGTGTCCTTACCCCCCCCCCCTCTCCCCCTTTTTACTATTTTTTTTCCCTCTTATCCTTGGCTTTTCCCACAAAAATGGGTTTGGAGGTCAGATGGCAATCGCTCCATTAAAAAGCCACCACCAGCCACTCATATGGAAAGACCAAAAATGTTGCTGGGTACTGCTAGGGCGTCGCCGCTAAACGACGCGCAGGCACATCGCCCTACACCTGTGTTAAATGGGCAAGGGCTACCGTGTCAAGTACGGACACGGCTAAAGAAGATAGTACCCAGAAGGAAACTCCGCTTTGCAACGTGGAATATTGGCTCTCTAACCGGACGATGCAGGGAACTCACAGATGTACTCATGAGGCGTCGGGTCCAGTGTGCTTTCCTTCAGGAAACGCGCTGGAAGGGCAATAAGTCTCGTAACATCGGACAGGGTTACCAGCTCATATACACTGGGTCTCCTTCCGGTAAAACTGGTGTAGCAGTAGTTTTATCTGAAGAGCTACGGAATGGTCTCCTCGAAGTTGACCGACGCAGTGACCGCCTGATGCGGGTGAAGGTACTGGTTGAGGGGGCTATCGCCAACTTAATTAGTGCATACGCTCCCCAGGCTGGTTGTAACGGGGCCGAAAAGGAGTCATTCTGGGAGCAATATGAAGAGGTTCTACTCGCTATACCATCTACCGAGGTGATCATAGTTGGGGGAGACCTTAACGGTCACGTGGGTAAGGCTGCGGATACGTATGAACGTGTCCACGGTGGTTTTGGTCACGGTCGCCGCAATATAGAGGGCGAAAATATCCTAAGAACCTGTATTGCATCTGATCTGGCCATCGTGAATACGTTCTTCCAAAAGAGTCCGCAGCATCTTATTACGTATGCTAGTGGACTCCATTCAACCCAAATAGATTACCTATTGACCAGGCGGTGTCATGTTGGCAAGGTAACTAACTGTAAAGTCATTCCTGGCGAAAGCCTCACGGCCCAACATCGTCTTCTTGTCATGGATTATGTTGTTACCCCGCTAAAGAAATTAGCCGAGACGCGTAAGTCTAAGATCAAGTGGTGGTTGCTGAATGGACCGATGCAGACCGACTTTCTGGCAGAGGTTAACAGTCAAAATTTATCAACTAACACCGAAACTGCTCAGGATGCTTGGGATCGAGCTCAGTCAGCAATCATTACGGCTGGTAAGCATGTTCTTGGCGTTTCTAAGGGAGGACGTATTATGGACAGGGAGACATGGTGGTGGAATGACAAGGTACAAGAGGTGATTCATGATAAGAAGACTGCATTTAAGGAGTGGCAGCGTTCCAACTCTCCTGAAGACAGGCTGGAGTACATAGCAGCAAAACGTGCCAGCAAAAGAGCTGTAGCCAGAGCCCGCAGTGAAAGTTTATTACCTCTATATGATAAACTTGAAACTGTGGAGGGGCAGAAGCTCATCTACAAATTGGCACGTGCTCGGGATAAAGCGACGCAAGATATCACAAAATGTCTTTGCGTCAGAGATTCCCAGGGCAAGCTGCTCTGTAGTCATGCTTCTGTGAAGGAGAGGTGGAGAAGTTACTTCTTGGAGCTGCTGAATACTCAGCACCCGGGTAGTATTCCGTCTGAACCACCTCCTAACCTGGGACTTATTGCTCCAATAACCCTTGATGAAACTCGAAATTGTCTTCGACGCATGAAGAACGGCAAGGCGGTGGGACCTGACGATATTCCGATCGAAGCGTGGAAATCGTTAGGCTCTCGTGGTGTGCTCATGCTTACTGATCTTTTTAACCGCATTTTGAACACTGGGACGATGCCACATCAATGGCGGCACAGTTTTATTACCCCTATTTACAAAGGAAGGGGCAGTGTTCAAGATTGCGGTAGTTATAGGGGCATTAAGATTATGAGCCACACCAGCACCAGAAGCTTTTCGAGCGCGTGATCGCCCTCAGGCTCCGCCGAGAGTGTACTGTCTCTGAGTGTCAATATGGATTTCAGCCAGGATCAGGCACTACGGACGCCATTTTTGCCCTCAGAATTTTGATGGAGGCACACAGGGAAAAGAGGAGAGCTCTGCATGTGGCATTCTTAGACCTGCAGAAGGCCTTTGACTGTGTGCCACGTCAGTGTATCTGGTGGGCACTGCGATCCAAAGGGATCCCTGAATCCTATGTTGCTATTATCAGAGACATGTACAACGACTCTGTTTCTACAGTTAGGACCGCTGTTGGCGACACCAAACCCTTCCCAATTACAGTAGGGGTTCACCAAGGCTCAGCTCTTAGTCCACTTTTGTTTAATGTAGTGCTAGATACTGTCACGGCTCACATCCAGGACCAGCCTCCATGGCTGATGATGTATGCCGATGACATAGTACTCATTGACGAGAACCGACTGATGCTGGAGCGTAAAGTGAATGCCTGGAAGGGTGCGCTTGAGAACGGTGGTCTTAAACTGAATGTGTCAAAGACCGAGTACATGGCTTGCGGGAACCCAGACTCGAGCACCATCCACATCGGGCCTGAGCCAGCCGTTAAGTCGGAGAAGTTCAGGTACCTTGGATCCATTATGCACGAGTCCGGAGGCATCGACTACGATGTCCACGCCCGGGTTAGCGCTGCTTGGGCCAAATGGCGGGAGGTCACTGGTGTGGTCTGCGATCGCAGAATACCGCCCAAACTCAAGGGGCTGATATACAAGAGCATGATCCGACCAGTTCTTCTATACGGCAGCGAATGTTGGCCAGCATTATCTCGGCACACTCAGGAGCTTCACGTAACGGAGATGAAGATGCTGAGGTGGATGTGTGGCGTTACTCGGGCTGACCGCATACGCAACACATTCATTCGAGGTAGTCTTGGGGTCCGTGACGTAGCGGATAAGCTCCAAGAGCGTCGTCTGAGATGGTATGGCCACGTTTTGCGCCGGCCTAAGAACTACGTCGGACGAAAATGCCTTGATATGTCTGTCCCTGGAGTAAGACCCCCCGGACGCCCAAGGAAGCGATGGCTGGACGTCGTGACGCACGACATGAGAGCCAATGGACTAACCACTGAGGATGCTCAAGACCGTGCAAAGTGGAGTAGACTGAGTAGGAAAGCAGACCCTGGCAATAGGCTGGGATAATGCTAAGTGGAAGAAGAAGAACACAAAAAAGGTTTCATTATTCCCGGGAAATCTCATTAGCAGTTTATTAACGCGACTGGTCTCAATGACAGCACTTTCAGTTTGCAAGGAAGGGTTCATTGAACCTTATTCCATGGAACTTACAATATCCAATTAAAACTAATGACGCTTGTTAAGTTGTACATAATTTCTATAAAAAATACAGTTTTTGAGGTTATGTTGAATGTATTAGAGTTTTATAGGTCAGTACAAAGATTTAAGCCACATTGTCATATATAAGTAAGGTTTCGCGCGGCGCGGCGTTGAGTTGACGCAATGCCTCGAATGGCGGAAAGTGAGGAACGGAGTATCTTAACTCTAGGTTCTTTGAACCTACAGTTCCCTCTGCCTACCCTGTTATGTACTGGATACTGTGTGAAGCTTATAAATATAAATATATATATATATACAATATACATTTCAATGCTTTAAATATTACATAGTCGATGATTCTGTTTGTATGAACGCACTAATATACATAGCCTATACAGGTAGGCCTATATACGCTATATATATTATATACATCACGTTAATCATTTCAATGTATGTACGTCGGGCACACGTGGAATGTGTAATGTGTCATACACCACTCTTGGTTATTTCCACCTTACTACGGGCATGGAGGCTGCAAGTTTAACTGTAGTAAGTTATACAAGTGAAATAGGAATCGAATCTTGTAACTTACTAGAGTACTATATAAGCTCTATGAACTGACTGAAAGTTAGTACAGCGTAGAAACTACACATTTACGAACTTCGTCAAACTATATGAGTAAACTATATCTTATGAATAATATATAAAATGAAAATTACTTCATTCTCCCCAAGCGGGAATCGACCCCATAACCATCGCGTTTACAGCCAGGGTTAGGGAGACAAAAGAGTATTTACTGATGGGTAAGGTGAAAGGAGGGGTAATGGAATCTGTTACAAACATTTATTATATATATATATATATATATATATATATATATATATATATATATATATATATATATATATATATATATATAAAGATATAGATATACAAATGATAATAAATAAACCGTGGATTTCATTTTCGTATTTAAAATAAAAGCTTTCCTACAAACGTTCATAAATAACATCAACTTTAATTAAAGGAGATCCTACAATTTGGTCCAGACATATTTGTCTGCTTCTTATCTTATATAAGGTATTACAATCTTTTTTTACGCCATTGTTATAAAATAGCTGACTATGCGTGTGATAGTGTGTATTTTCTACAATTATATATTTAGCTAGCCTTTATCTGTGGTGTAGCTCTATTGATTAAAAAGAATTAATAAAGAGTTGTCTATGACACAAAAGACATTTTAAGCGACTTTGGGTACTGGATCATCAAAACGATATATAAACCATATAAACCTCCATGTTATATCTCCGAAACGGAGCGAGCAGAAGAGCGGAGTGTCTGAACACTTAAATAAACACAGTTTATTCTATGCAACGAAGAAAATATAGGAGAAAAAATATCTTCCATTTGGTATATCGATGGGATTTAGGATAATGCCGATAAAGTCTAATTGGTTCTGTAAGCCAGCTGTGTCAATTAATAAAGTAAAACACAGAACGGCTATAATAGAATATACTTTTTTTTATAGCAGACCTCTTTGTAATTTTATTATTCGAGCGTCCCGTTGCGGCTTTATTTTGAAGGTTTTGGTAATAATTTATAATCTTAGCCATATATATTTCATTATATTTAATTAGCGAGCTTAAGAAATAATGATATTTTCTTTTTATAGTATCAAGACTTTAGTTTGTAGTTCTGGTGACAGCGGCCTGCCAAGAAACTCCACAGATACTCTTTAAAGTATCAATATTACAATTTTAATACTAAATATAATGGCTGCTTACAGTAGCATACAATAGTAACTTAATATGTGAATACTTGTTGACGAGATATTCATTGAGATATGAACTTAGGAACAGAAAATATATCAACAAAAAGGTATAAGCAGATTGTAAATAGAAATTTTTACATTTAATTACATTCTAACTTTAAGACGTACATTTAAAAGTCAATATTCTAAGAGGTAACGTTAGAGATCTAAACTTAATATAAGCTTAAATTCCAAAAATGCTAATGAATTTCAAATTGACGGGAGCGAGCTTTTGATATAGGTAGTGCGGTATTTACGGCACAAATTATTTTTTCAGGTTTTTTCTTATACTTACACGATGGTCCCTTGCTTGAGACAAAGATTTAGATGTAAGATAAAATGGATATCCAACTTAAATGGGTTGAGAGTTTCTGGGTTAGATGTTGTGAGTCACTCGTGAGTCACTTACCAATAGGTTCAGTCGCGTAATAAATAGAAAAATAAAAACCGAGTGTTTTTTTTACCAAATCTCTCGCAAAATATAAAAAAAAAACTAAAAATTACATATTTCCCTATAAACATCCCTTAAACTAATACTAATGATTTACGACACGCATAACCTTGAAATGGTGGAAAGCGAAATTCGTTGACATGTCAACAAAGTTTCAGAAGGTGACCTCTTGATTAATGAACGCCCCCAAAACTGAGATAATATTTCATAACTGTATAATTTATTCATTGTTTTGATGAATTTTGCGTGCGAGGAATTAGGAATTAGGTTAGCGTGAACATTTATTATATTTTCTTTTATAATTAAATAATATTGAGTACGCCATCCAATTGTACAGCCATACTCTTGGGTACTAGGCCTTTAGCCATATGTCCGATAGTAAACATGACATGGCATTTACGTGGCATGAAAAAGAAAAAACATGATAATAACATTAATATTGTGGAATACTTCGGATATGCCTCTTTAGTCCATAAATTTAAGTATCAAATTGTTAAAATGAATGAGAAAACTAGAAAAGCTTATTTTATATATAATTTACATGTATGACTTATGTATAAGTCATATATGTAAATTATATATAAAATAAACTTTTCTATTGGCTATTGAATAGGATACAACTTTTGCCTTCGCTTTTGCCTTTTGCCCAAGAACTTTTAAGCTCTCATCTAAGCAATATAGATTATTTAAATATTTTATTAGAAAATATTTTATTAAAATTCTGAATATGTACATAATATTTTAAAAGACGTCTCATTTAAAACATTACAAATGACACCTATTTCTTTTAAACAGATAAAAAATAACCAAAATCGATACGAAGGGTATCGATTAATCCACAGTTTTATTTAATCGTTAACGTCTTTATGATTAAAACATGAACCGGCAAAAATGAGAAGCTAACTGATAAATGGTTTCATTAGGACAATGATAAATGGTGTAGCGTTAAGCCCCTACAAAATAGACAAAATACGGCTTTGGACAGGCCTTTAATATTCGATATAATCGATTATATCGTTTGCAGAAGTAACGTACTTTAATAGTTAATCTGTAATGAGGCCGAAAAGAGACATTGTAAACCCTATGGTTGCGGGTTGGATGTCCACTTGGAGATTTTTTTTAATTCTCTGATTTAATAAAACGAAACGTGGCGTTGAGCTCCGGCAGCCAACATGCACAGTCTCGAGATGCATCGCTACACCAATACACAATAAAAGTATGCCTTATGTGGCCGCATAATTTTAGAGTGAATGCGGCCTCAGCTGATCTCTTGCAGGCAACTTTTACTATACAAATATCGAAGAATATCAAAGAAACGATATTAAGAAAGAAAAAAATAACGCTAAGAAAATATAAACGTGCTTTTAATTTACATACTATATTATATATCACTTACATATATATATAGGTAAGTACTTTTAAATATTAAACAAACAACTATAGAAAAAATACTAGTAACGTATTATATATAACGCGAATATTATATACAAAAACATATAGCATACAATGTGAGCCGCAAATCGTAATTAATTTTGTGTTCACACGATTGGAATATACTGCATCGATGATTTACGGGATTAAACCGCGGATGAGCTTTTAAAAAATTGTACAGTGTATATAGTAAATACGAAAATTGTATGCATTTGATGGCTTAATAATAATACTCATTGAAAAACATGGTAGCACACGAGGACCGTCGTGGTGCAGCGGCACAGCGTCTGTCTGTAAACGCGACGGTTTATGGGTTCGATTCCCACTTGGGGAGAATGAATTGTTTTCATTTTCTTCGCTCTGGTAACAAGACAAAAGCGCGGCAATGTCTCGAAAGGCGGAAAGCGGGGGACGGAGTGTTTTAACACTAGGTTCCCTGTTGCTACCCTACTATATACGGAATACCGTGTGAAGCGATTTTTTTTGTTTCGTTCTTAAAAATTGCAAGCTAGTTTAAATTTAGTCTGTTTCCTTATTCTAGATCTAGAGATAAATCAATCTAGATTCAAGTAAATATAGATCTACATAAAATATGACTTTGAACTTTTAAACTTAACATGCGATGACAATTGAAAGTAATGGAATGTTACAACCAGATTGACATATCTTATTTTAATAATAGTAATTTAAATAATAGAAGTGTATGACGTAATTGAAATTTTATAATGTATTTTATCATTAAAAATATCGAATATATCTAAAAGAAAACTTACACAAAGCCCTACTAGTACTAATTGTCATCTTCAATATTTAAATGGTATGAAAAAAGCTTCACTTCCTTTATCACAGTATCACTGCAACAATTTATACCTACATTTATCAGCTCTGAGCAGTACCTGGGAGTAAAGACCCAACTGTAAGCTTCAGAACCCCTTTACAACGCGTCAATACTCACCTTCAATACCCGAAGTAAATACTATATAAAAACTAAACTAAATATAATTTAATTAACTAGTGCCCTTTATACAATTTAGCTATATAATGTGCATCATACAGACGAAGTGCAAAGGTAGTCAAATCAAAGTACAGTGATGTCATAGCAAGTTAATAGAGAAACTTAAATGGTTAAATATGAGGCCGTAGTGGCGCAGCGGCAGTGTCTGACTGTAAACATGTCGTTTGTGGGTTTGATAACCAGTCAGGGAGACTAGAATTTTTTTTTGCTCTAACAACAAGACAAATTGCGGCCTTAAGTATAATCACTCAACACGCAATGCCTCGAAAGGCGGAAAGCGGGGAACGGAGTGTCTTAACACTAGGTTCCCTCTGCCTACCCTGCTGTATGCGGGATACTGCGTGAAGCTATTACTTTCTTCCTTTCTTTCTATGATAAATATAACTACACATTCCACAAAAGTACTTATAAATTTATTTGTTACAAATATGTATTTTAGTTAACGACATTTCTCGCGTTTGCGTTGGTATAATAACGACATTTCTCTAGCTACTTAGGTATAACACTTCAAACGTAAAAATTAAGCTTAAATGTAATTTAATTTATAAAATAAATGTAATTTAATCTACTACTTAGTAATTGTAATGCTATATACATCAATAAAAATAATAATGAAGTTAATCAGGTGTTCTTGACATGAATCGGCCATAAAGAAGTACCCGTAGGTAGTAAGAACCTCAGTTCACCTTCGGATTTACAGTGTTAATGATACTGGAGGGACTGCTTATAAAGCCTGACGATCATGAGGTTTTTTTATCAGATAGACAAGGCAAATAAGCGTTCCGGTCATTTGATGGTAACTGATCACCGCCGCCCATGACCCCGTGTAACACCAGACGTGCCATAGGCACCAGTGCCGGTGCTGAAAGGCTTTTTAAAGGTACCCATACGGTATCAACCCAGAAACACAGCCAATGGTAGTTGCCACAGTTGTATAGTACGTGAAATAGTAAAGACAGTGGACATCCTTAAAATATGAAACTAAAACCATAATATAATAGTTTATAAGTTACACAACACAGTGATATACATATATATATATATATATATATATATATATATTATATATATATATATATATATATATATATATATATATATATATATATATATATATATATATATATATATATATATATATATATATATATATATATATATATGTGTGTGTTTCTAATAGATTTATTACTATTTATTTTGATTAGATTACGAGCTTTTTATCACACTAAAGTGTTTTAAAATATACAGACTACAAATGAAAGATAAAAGAAAGAAAATGTCAAAATTTTCTTTCCAGTAACTGATACAATAATTAACGTATATATAAATAATGTAATTATATTCAAAATTGAGTTCGTACTCAAATAGCCGAACTAATCGGAACAAGTTGCAAAGTTCTATTGTTACGAGCTCGTAGTTTGATCCGATACTGAAATGCATCTCTGATGATCGAACTTGATTGTTCTGTTACTACAGAATCCACTTAAAACTTCATAACATATAAACAACGTATTAATTAAATTGTACAGTATATATGTATGGCTTATTTGGACATTTATTATATTAAAGTAAAAGTAAATACGTTTATTTTTATGACTATTTACGTAGATGACGTACGTATATGTAAATGAAATTTGGAAAAAAACTCCATGAAAATAATAAGTTTAACATATTTTTTTACAATTGTGTATAAAAAGCTACCATGTCAGGTTGTTTTCTGGCATAGGCCTCCTCCATTTCTTTCCATTGGTCTGAAAATATAAAATAATAGTAGAACAGAAGCACAAAATCCATTCAATCATGTTTCAAATTTACTTTGTTAAACATCGTTAGTACGCAGCGTATAGGACAAAAGCGTAAGTATGCAAGCAACGCTATATACCTGCCTGCTCTATACCTACCTACCTAGTAATACAGGTAGTGCTTACATTGCAAATACAGAGTGACTAACAGGTATATACAGTAAACTTTGGTGCAGTTTCAATCCAATACTGATGAGATGTAGATTAAATGATTGAACAGGTAGATTGCGTTACATCTGCCAAAATCATGTTGATACTATGTTGTAATCGAAATAATATGAAAATTTAGGTCGTAACTAAATATAATTACTTATTTTAAGGAACTACTTCACCACGACAATTTCTATATTGTATGTACTAATCAAAAATCGAACTTGTGACATTTACCTTAAGAGATAATCATTAACCACTAAGCTTCATAGACTACTATTACTAATATCCAGAACTAAAACTGTCCTTATACCAAAACAACACAAAATGTTAAACAAAACAACATAACTTTTTGTCCACCACTTGAAACTCGTCAGTAAAACGTGTCGAGTGCGGTCATGACAGAACTTTCGTAGAAACTAAGCTTTTTATTAAAGCTCGAATGACCCATTTATGAAATAAATTAAAAAAAATAAGTAAAGAAAAATGATTTGATTGACCATTGAGGATACTTAAGTAGGTATTAAGCATTTTAGAAATTGAATTTTATTAGTACATATGTGATGTGATGACGTAATAACGCGTCCGTTGTATTGCGTCCGATTATAAACACCATTATAAATTTGATACCATCGAATACATCGAATGAATTTATAATCGATTTTAATTACAATTATCGAAAATTATAATTATAATTAAAATCGATAATTTTAATTACCATATATCGTTCAAAATTAATTTATTTACTAAATTGTTTTCATTCATTTCAAATAATGTCTCTATATTATTTAAATAAATCAAATTTACTATTATATATCTAATTTACCCACTGTGTCTACGGTTAGAGTAACCTCGGGCACTTAAGTACAATGTGCGTGTCATGTGTCGTACACATCTCTTACTTATATACATCGGAACACGCAGACGAAGCCGCTGATAAAAGCGAGTTCAGTATACACACACTCAACACACACGTGAACAACTTGCTTGGAGCAAACAAGTTCTTATCTATCAACAACTTAATTATTCTTACACTTGCAACGGTAAGTTTACCTCTTCTAAGTAGATTAAAGAAATAAAGCTGCTGTACGCTATATTCTGTATTAACTTTTGCCTGTGACTTCGTCCACGTGTACTTTCCTTTACATTTACTATCCCTCTATGTTACCCCTTTATGGGAGAATTTTGTCCACAATTGTATACAAATTTTCATACTTCTAAGTCTATAAATGAGTAAATTCCATATAAACTTTACAGCCCTATTTTACGCTCTTAGGTATACTAACCTAAACTACTATATTTCTACTAAATCCTTTCTTAGTGCTCACCTAAAATCATGAAAGGAACCCAATGTACCAAATTTCAAGTTTCTAGGTTCTAGGATATATATATATATATATATATATATATATATATATATATATATATATATATATATATATATATATATATATATATATATATATATATATATATATATATACATAATTATATCAGAGATAACTTACCAAGACGCTTCCTTTCATACTTTACGTCCAATTTTCAAGACACTGTGATTACTTCGAAGCTGTAATCATCGCGGCCACATTTACATCCTATATGTCTTTCTAATGCGCCAAGATGGTAAATCCTCTATCTTATATACTAGAAAATATATGTATATTAAAATTACATAAAATAAATTATAAGTAGTAAGTAATAATATAATATTATGATAATTTAAATTTTTCAATTAGTTTAGTTCGCTTAGAGTTAACACTGTATTAAAGATGGGCTCAAATGCTACTTCTTGTTTCACCGCTGCTGATAAAAATACTGATAACTGATGTTCTTCCAGTCTCGTCAGATGTTAGAAGAAAAACTAAGTTATTTTCCATATAATTCAAAGATAGTAAAGTAAGATGATATTAATATGGGACCAAGAATATCCCTTAAACAGACCGGAATGTACCCTGCTCTTATTTACGACGTGTCGAGAAAGATTAGGTCAAATGTAGCGAAAATTACCTAAATATGTACATAAGGTTCAGTAAAAAAAAGTTTATTTTGAAAAATGATAATATATCGTCCAGCGATTTATAAATAAGTTCCAGCAAGGGTGGCGTTAAATTGCGCTACTTTACACAAAGTCTCAAATGGCCGAAAGTGGAAAGCGGAGAACAGAATGACTGGACACTATATTTTCTCTGCCTACTCTACAATACTTATTACTCATAATATATTTTTCTTTGTTTCAGGTAATTTCATATAAACAAGAGCAAGCGGGGCCAGCTGGGATAAGGATCATTAGCTCTATTTTGGGCGACATTCATTTTGTCTCGACATTCTGGCTCCGTGCCCACAATGCGTCACATTAGCTTGTATACATATAATGTAGAGATCATATATTATTATAATTCATAAACATTTTCTATATTTACTTATCATGTCTACTTTATTTCTGTGGCATCGTTTGAATATCTATAATAAAACAGTACACAAATGTAGATCTGTGTTTTACAGATCTCATATAAAAACACAGAATCTATACGTTGAGTGACGGAACGCAAGGCCACGTATTGTTTCATCTGTAATCAGAGAGAGAATTCTCCGGAGTTGGAACCAAACCCACAACCGTCGCACTTACAGTCAGACGCTATGCTTCCACGTCAGACAGCATCGTTCTACATAGGTAATATTTATATCTCTCCACATCTAAAGCGGAGGAAACCGGGTAGGTATAGAGTAATGTAGAGTGGAGAATGTAGAGAAAAATGTAGAGAATCTCCATTCTTAACTTTTCATTCGTTTCGGATACATGCTAAAATGATGTATAATATATCATAGCAATTTACTAAAACAAAGTAAAATTTTGCCTAAATATTTGTGAGCTTGAAAAATTGATCACTCATCCCATCAATCACTCAGCCTCTCACGCCTGACGTGTGCCTGATATGTGTTTTATTAAAACTATGACCACTTAATATAACAAGTGCTCGGTGGATTTCGCCATAAAACGCTTAAATAACGGTTGTGCGTAGAGCTAAATAAAAAATTGGAAAAATCCGGAAAAAGCTGGAAAAATGGGAGTGAATTTAGTATTTATTTAATTTTTACGTCAGTCTTGTACTCTGAAATATATGCATTGCTGCTGAAAATCGCTCGAGACTGGTATAGGAACCTCTTATATGTACACTTGTACATATACTTTATATGTACAAATGCATATAAATATATAGAAATCTATATACAAAATTTATTCCTCATCAAGATATAATCTACGGCCATGTGACATACGACTTGCACCAGATATCTCTTGAATATTCTTTAAGTAAGGAGATGTAACAAGCTTATATGAATGTCGATGTAAATTGACAAGAACGTATGGATTGATTAATTAGAGAAAAATGTTTTACATTTTCAATTTTTTTTCCTTAATTTGTTTTAATAATTGATTAAAATTTTTTTTTTTTTTGGATATAATGATATTAACCGTTTTATTTGTAAATGTACAATAATTACATCTCTCTTTTTTAATGTAATAAAACGGTTAAAAGTACATGCTTATAGGAAAAATTTGTACACGTACATCACGTTATTCTTTAGACCTTTGTTCGGCATAGAGTATGTGATTGATTTTGATAACTGGAATACATGATATAGAGCCAAGATGGACCAGATAAACTATAAGAAATAATAAATAGGTCTTGACATAAAATTTGTTCAATATAAAAAACTTTTTCTGATAACATGGAAATCTAAGTTCCATAACACCGGATAACTTAAAGCCCAACCAAACAAAGTGGCGGGTGCCAACTAGTTTTGTAAAATTAGAATAATCTCTAAGGGATTGGATTACATTAAAAAACATAAACTTCAAATGTTTACTTTCGTAGGGGCAGTAAAGCTTTTAAGTGGACCGCGCTAATCCAGCTTTGTTCTTCAATTTGTCGCTTTTTTATGTAAATCATGTAATTGAAACAAAAATCTTTTATATCCAGGTCTTTATATATAATATAACTTCAGTAAAATATATTTTATTATTGTTAATATAAATATCTATCTATCTATATATATATAATATATATATATATATATATATATATATATATATATATATATATATATATATATATATATATATATATATATATATATATATATATATCTAATATATATATATATATATATATATTAATATAAATATCTATCTATCTACTAACGTAAAGAAATACTAGAATAAAAGTATTAAGACACTCCTTTCTCCACTCTCTGCCTGAATTCACGATATTCCGTCTAGAGTGATGAAACTCAATTCCGCGCTTTGTCATCATTTTAATTTAAATATAAATATTAAATTTTAGTATTATAAGCAAAATAAGTAAATTTTCAAGCTGTAAATAGACTGTACGAACAAAAAGAAGCTCTCTCGTCGTCAACACAAAAACTGCATTGTGGGATTTCTCAGTAAGAATTTACTTGAATATTTTACTTCGCTACTGTGTCTCATATTTTAGTATTATACATTAAAAAATATTGTGAGCTTTACTGTTTGTAAATGATAAAATTCACCAGAATATTTCCCTACAATTTGTTCGCTGGCGCAGGTTCGAGTCCCGCTCAAATTTTTATATATTGTTTTTATATTTATGTTTCCTAAAAAGTACTTTTCTTTAAAAAAAAACTAACACAATCTATTAATAAATTAATTGACTAGAACGCTAAATCGGTCCAAGAGACTCTAGTTCCAGCCCTGTTTAGTTTTTATTGCAAAAATATTTTAAAAATATCATTTTTCATTCAAATTCATTTTTGGGCTGGAGAAAATTTTATACGTTTCTAAATATAATAATAATAATAATAATAATAGCCTTTATTTCCGAACTTTTTGACATTTTACATTTTTAAAACAAAGTATTTAAAACTAAAATTTACATTTCACTACAAAAAGTCTCTCAGTTCGGTGTGCCTTATGGCAAAGGCCTCCTCCAACTCTTTCCACTGCTTTCTGTCAGTCGCCACTCTTGTCCAGAGGGGACCTAAAGTGATTTTCAGGTCGTCCTCCCATCTTCTCTTTTTACGACCTCGACCCCTACTGCCATCCCTCGGGTACCAGATTGTCACCTGTTTGCTCCATTTCTCCTTTTACATCTAAGCATATGTCCAGTCCACCTCCATTTAAGTTGATCAATACGGACCAGGATATCAGTTAATTTCGTTTTGTGCCTGATGTCTGCATTTCTTACTTTATCTTTAAGTTTTAATCCTAACATGCTTCTCTCCATACTTCTTTGACATCTTGCAAGTTTTTCCCTATGGAGTTTTGTCAAAGCCCAGGTTCGCAACCATATGTAATGGCAGGTAGAATACAGGTATCAAAGGTCTTCTTCTTGATTTTAATGGATATTTCCTTGCTTTTTGTAATTTCTTTCAAAGCCCAGTATGTTTTCCACCCTGTTGCAATTCTTTTCTCTATTTCTTTCGACATCTGGGCAGTAGGTGATATTATCTGCCAAGATATACATATTCCTCTACATATTCCAGTTTCTGTCCATTTACTGTGATGTCTCTGGGAAATGAATTAGTCATCATCTTAGTTTTGCTGGAGCCTCTCTAGGCCTACTTCTCTACTTTGGTCTGCTAGAGTTTGTATCATGGACTCCAGTAGTTTTGGATCTTCCTCCAATAGGACCAGGTCATCCGCAAATCTAAGATGATTCAATCGTGATCCATTTATGTTTAGACCTAGATGCTCCCAATCTAACTTCTTGAACATCTGTTCTAACACTGCTGTGAACAGCTTTGGTGAAAGTGGGTCACCTTGCCTGACACCTCTTTTTATTGCAAAAGCATCTCCTGTTGATTCCAGTCGTATCCTACCTATACTTTCGCTATAAATATTTTTGATGATGTTGATGTAGGTGTGCTGGATGCCCTGCTCTCTTAGGCATTGCCATACGACATCATGTCTGAGGCTATCAAAAGCCTTGGCGTAGTCTATGACGGCAATGTAAATAGTTTTTGTGTATTCATTATATTTTTCTATAAGCTATTTGATAGTGTGAATGTAGTCTATTGTACTGAAATCTTTCCTGAAACCCGCTTGTTCCACAGGCTGATTTTCGTCGAGATTCTAGTCGAGTCGACGTTTCTAAATATACAGAATTATTATTAAATATACGTCTTGACACAAAATCTACTTACATTCTAACAGACATATTATAGCTTAAAACGAAACTTAAACATCGCTTACTAATTATCTAATATACTATGAAACGATTAGTAAGGTAACATTTTAATAGTTATTTTAATATAAAGCACTGTAATAAATCCTCCTTCGATATTTCCTTAGATTGCCAATAAATACCTCAGGATTTCTCTCCGCTAAATAACCGCTGACCTCGCAGATTTCAGCTTCACTAGTTTCTATTACAACGATAGTATGTGCGTTAATATTGGTATGTTTACTTTTCCGCTTCATGCATATGGCAAAGACTTCACTTGTAAGATATTTCTTGTTGAGTGTCAGAAGTCAAAAACAATTGAGCTCAACACATATATGTTTATATATTATAATCGAAGACATATTATAATTTGAAATATTATATAAAGATAAAATAAATGTTATATCTAGTTTTTGAAGCTGTACCAATACAATTATTTCCATCTGTCTGATGACCTTCCCATATCTACATCCATTCCTCCAACATCATCGACACTGAGTTTCCGACGGTCAACCAACCTACACCCACCTCTTTTACTCACCTCACTACTCACTGTTGGATCATATATCTTTTATACCATTATACCATCACACATCCTCTCAGCTATCCCAAACCACCTGAGCACGTTCTTCTTTAATCTTACAAAATTATTACATTATTATAAGCATATTTTTCGATTTCTTATTAACCATATTGCGCTATTTAGTCTCTTAAAAGAAACCTAAGGAGCTCCTTTTCCATACCAAGAACTCATAAAATGTTACTCCACCCAGTCTTATAATAAAAGGAAAGCTGTTTATTTATTATTTAATTATATTTTATATTAAGTCATGATCTTACAAATACCTTGAGAAAGAACGGAATAAATAAATTATATAGAAAACGCGTTACTAGGTTAATACCTCACGAAGCTTTTTCACTAATAACCTTCTTTTTCTGATCGTTTTTGTGATTATAATATAAATTATTCATCAGGTGTTTTTGGAATCCTATATATAGCATATATAAGTTAGTGTCAATATACTCTATTATATACTCTACATTGAATTTCAAGACATTTTGTGTATAATGGCGGAACTCAACGCCGCGTATTGTCCTACCAGAGACTTTCTACGAGACGCTGTTTATTTGTACAATCAATATTTTTACAAAAGGTCCATAAGTGACGTCAGTAGTACATTTACACCCAAACATATGTTTATGGTAATGGAAATAATGCGTTTCTTTGCGAGGTTCTTAGTAATTCACAACAGAAAGTGCTCGCAAATGTATATGATATAATTTTGTTTTTATATCAACGTATCTCGCCTATCTTACTCGTTATAATTGGCTCTCCGCTTCCTGGTTTTGTTCTTGGGCTGGGTTTTATGTGTTTATATTTATGAAATTCGTGTAATATGAAATTTTATTGGTTATATATAGAGAGGAGCTCGGAAAGTGGAGGGAACCCTTAAACGTATACTTGGGTCGCAAGTCTTCTGCCCTGGTCTGAGCTCCTCTCCCTGCAGCACGATGGGCTTAGCACCCCCACGTGTCCCCATCCTTGTGATACTAAGTAATTTCTTTTTAAATATTACTCTCCAATCAATGGAATAGCTTTTTTCGATTTCCTGTTGTCTCTCATGCTAGTGCAGTGCGTGGCGTTGAGTTACGCAGTGTCTTATATCGGGATGAAAAACGAGAGATAGAAAAAAAGACAATATTTCAGAATATTGTCCAAATATTTGTAATTTAAACAAAAAAATTTAGGTTATGTGCTTATGATTTTTTTAGTTAAGATTTGAACCTGCTACTTTCACGTAATATAGAGAAATATCATTAAGTATCAACGTATGTCACAAAGGCTCTATGAACTTAAATAATAAAGCAGCCAATCGGTAAGATAATAACTTTCTGTATTACCACAGAGACAATAAAGTAAGGAAAAGTCCAGTAAAAAGATATAAAAAGGTAACACGACCTATAAAACCACTCAATGTACTTAAAAAGATTGGTATTTTACAACTTAAAAGTTATATAAGAGTTTTATATTCATAAAAATTATAAGAAGGAGAGAGGAGATATGTCACTATGCTCTCCTTCTCAATGTATGTTAATGTCATAGAAGCCATTTTATGTTAAATTAAATTATTAACATGCAAACCCATAATTACCTATGACGAACTATAGCAATCAGATATACTAAACGCGGCGTTGAGTTCCGCCACACAACTCGCATTGTATAAAATTTGTTATAAATACTTAAATATAGATATGCTAATCTATGGAAGTTTATGTTGTCTAAGTTTTATTATATGTTTATTTTTGTCTATGTTTGTCTTTGAATAAAATTCTCATTCCTTTATGGTTCCGGCTGTAAAACGTTTTTTTTTTTTTAATTTTTGTATAGAATTCGAGGGAAAAGTGGACTCCATCTACTCCAACTTGACACTAGTTTTTCTAACCTGCCCTACCCGCACAATAAAGCTTAAAAAATACAAATTTTAATTAAAAATTCATGTTTGACAACATTTTCCCATATCATGTATGAAGATTAAAAATTCAATTACTATAAAGACCGCCTCTTGCTGAGAAACACTTGAAAATCCCTATTTTCATACTTTCATAGATGCTACATTTTACGCTCATATTACGTTGATAATCTTGCCACTAGTTCAATGTACGGTTCAGAATAAGCCCCTCGTCATAATAAAGCTGACTGGTATACATTTCTGAAATATATTAAAATTTAACATTTCACTTGGCTAGCACAAGAGAGGCGCGGGTTCGAATCCCGCCCCCATTCACAGTTTTAAACGTGAAAATGTATAAGATTTTGAAGTGCTTATAATAGACTGTAATGAAATTCTTTGGTGCATTTTAAGCTATTTATACGGAACCTACATAAACAGTACTCCGTTAAAATTTGCCACTGTTTATTAATACTTAGATGATAAGTATAAAATGGCTAGAAATAATAAAATCTTCCACTCAACATGTAAAATTTGGACTAAAATTGGAAAATGGCCGCTTCGTTTTCCATTCCATTTCTGTCACCAAATGTCTACCTAATATACGGGCAGTGCGTAGATCCAAGATAAATAAAACACGCTTCCGTCCTATACATTGTTTTGGTTCTCCCAAACGGACTCAGTGCTTGCATGCGTACCAAATCCGGATACGGCGAGCACGTTGTAGAACACTGTATTTTCACTTACACCCATATACGTAGATGAGAGAGACAGGTTTATTGCTGTCATATTACATTTATATGAAAATTATGTTGTACACGACCATGTTTCAAATTCTAATAAAACTTCTATATGCATATGCATTTCCAAATTTACATTTAATGTTCTTGATGTTCTGCCATTATCATCGAAATAATGTAACAGAACTAGCTTTAATCTATGATTTTGCCACAGATGTCATGGACTACAATTAAACAATTTATTTGAGGCTATATTATAGCTTACAGCCTTGATAAATGGACTATTAAACACTATAAACATTATCAAATACATTCAGTAGTTTTTTCTGCATGATAAACATGCACGAATATATAGAGTCAAAATATCGAGGTACAAGAATATTTACTTATCGTAAGGAAACGTTTTAAGAGGTTTTTCCTACAAACGATGTTAATACAAGCTTTTCGCGTTAATGATGTCAAATAAGGAGTGAAAATGGAACAATATTGTAAGAATCACGAAAAAATCACGATATAATAATATAGGGGCAAGTGTACGACCTTGGTAGAGTTGAAATAATATAAATAATAATTATGTTCTTTTCCGCTTAAAATATAAAGAGTGTCTAAAGATTTCAAGTTAATTTCTATATTTATCATTAGGTTATTATATATATATATATATATATATATATATATATATATATATATATATATATATATATATATATATATATATATATATATATATATATATATATATATATATATATATACACATCCAAGGCCAGCCTCCGTGGCTGATGATGTATGACATAGTACTCATTGAGAACCGACTGATGCTGGAGCGTAAAGCGAACGCCGTTCTCGCTTGAGAACGCCGTTCGCGCTTGAGACCGGTGGCCTTAAACTGAATGTGTCGAAGACCGAATACATGGCTTGCGGGAACCCGGACTCGAGTACCATCCACATCGGGCCTGAGCCAGCCGTTAAGTCGGAGAAGTTCAGATACCTTGGATCCGTTATGCATGAGTCTGGAGGCATCGACCACGACATCTATGCCCGTATAAACGCTGCCTGGGCCAAATGCCGGGAGATCACTGGTGTGGTCTGTGATAGAAGAAAACCGCCCAAGCTGAAGGGACAGATATACAAGAGCATTATCCAACCTGTTCTTTTATACGGCAGCGAATGTTGGCCAACATTATCTCGGCACACTCAGGAGCTTCACGTCACGGAGATGAAGTTGCTAAGGTAGAGGTGTGGCGTAACGCGGTCCGAACGCATACGCAACACATTCATTCGGGGTAGTCTTGGAGTCCGTGACGTAGCGGATAAGCTCCAAGAGCGTCAGCTGAGATGGTATGGCCATGTTATGCGCCGACCTGAGAACTATGTCGGAAGGAAGTGCCTTGTCTGTCCCTGGAGTTGGACGACCCGGAGGCCCAACGAAGCGATGGCTGGATGTCGTGACGCAGGACATGAGAGCCAATAGATTGTCCACTAAGGATGTTAAAGATCGAACAAAGTGGAGTAAGCTTAATCGGAAGGCAGACCCTGGAAAACGAAGAATATTGGTTATTATATGCAGTATTAGAAAAAACCACTTTTACCTTATTGCTTACATAAAAAGGAGAAAGTACTCAAAAATATTGAATGACAATACACTATCATAAAATCAGATTCACAAAGTTTTTCGCGTTTGGTGGAAATTAAAACGCTGGCACTGAATTTCACTCAACACGCAATTTCTTGAAAATTAAGTAGAACATGGTAACGGGGCACTTTAACACTACTTTCTCTCTGCCTCCGCATCTACTTTGAATTTTTCATGCATTTTATAAAAAAATATTTAGTCTTTTCCTTTATTTTATTATTACATCCCTTCATAAAATTTATAGTCGATAACTTATAAAATATAACTCGAGTCAAAACAAGTATTAAAGAAAAAGCTCCTTACATAATTACAAAACCTTTAGCTTTCGATTCCGACCTTTTATTACAATATTTCCATTGAAACATATAATCTTCCTACACCATTTCAACATTCATTTTATTATAAAGTTTATTCCAAATGATTTTCCAAGTAAAAGAGCCTTACATGCGCAAAATGAAGTACTAAATAACAATCAAGCTCTTAAAAAACCTCCCAAAGAGCCGCAAAACAAAAAGTTTTATAACGAGTACAATTTGTCATGTTTATTTCTCTGTAAGAGATAACAAGCTTGGTTATAAACTTTCATCTGCCTTCTGATATCGAAACTTTTCTCCCGTTGTTCTTTATTTGTACCCATCCTTTTATTTAATTTTTTTTATAACTTACGTAATATGTTCAACGTTGAGAAACATAATGATCTCGGCAACACTATAGGCTATCGTGGTGCAGTGAGAATATCTGACTTTGAACTTGCTGGTTGTGAGTTTGATTTTCACTCGGTATGAATATTTTCATTTACCCCCATTCTGCCAAATCAAAGGGCAGCTTTGAGTTTTGCGAAAAAAGTAGAACGGATCTGATACTGATCTTCGTTTACATTGTTATATGAAACATAAAGCTTGATTCTGTAAAAACACTCCGGTTCTGCCATTTAATAATATATTTTTTAAATTATTAACGACGTAAAACCGAAAGAAAAACTGTAGTAAGTATAAAAAACCACATGTTATATTGTCAATAATTTTATTCACAATTCTAAACAGATTAACAAGATAAATCAATAAATAAAACTTATATACAATACTTATATACAAACAAACATAACTACAAAAATATGGGAACAACTAAACATTGTAATAAACTCAATTAAGAAATTAAAAATCTAAATGGAAACCGAATCCAAAACGGACTCGTTTCTGTCTGTCTATGAGAGTACTGGTCATTAATCGAATTACTCGAACTTCGTTATGTGGTTCGTGGAACAAAAGGTCCCTCTGATAAGTGAAGCCACCGCAACGTTGAGAATCCACGAAAATTTTCAACTCCGTACCATTTTCATACGCTTTACAGAGAGCCAGGCCAACTGTAGCTGGACTACTATTACTATTATAATTTTCGTTAACTATCGTCGCTATCCGTAAATTTGGCGTGAATTGCTTGTGAAGACACACTTGGAAACCGATCCTGCTGATTGTAGAAGACAGTGTAAACGATGCTCGCTCGTATCTCCCGCTGACTGACAAATCTGGTGATAAAGGTTGCGATAGAGGCTTTAAACCCAATTCGCTGCCAACACTAAACTCTGGTGTCACTTTATACATCCACTGAGAAACTAATTTCAACGTATTGGGGTCAACATCTTTCATGGAACATGATAGCGAGCTAATAGACTTTTCACTTTCTTTCTCAATAATAATTTCAGTTTCAGATGAGATTCAAATCTTTAATTTTGGACATCAACCGTATCTCATAGTCGTCTATGGTTTCGTTGTAGGTGGCCATAGCTGAACCAGAGGAATCAATCAACAAGCCATCTTCAATATTCTTGGCATCCATTTCCTTGTGTATGAAATGTGCGAACGACTTGTATGAATCATTCATTTTTGCAAGATTATAATTTTGCACGAGTTTCACTTTATCCAATAATTCTCTGACAATTACCATTTTAGCACCAACAAAACACTTTGGGAAAATACCTTTCGCTTCAGCGTGTACATCACTAAGCCTCGTCAAATTATTTATCGTCTTATCAGGTCTAATCACTATTATCTCTTTCTTTTTTGGTAACAGCTTTTGGAGGCTCGAAATGAAATTGCCGACCTCCTCTTTGATCACAGACTCGTTTATATCCATTAGTAATAATATTATTTATTTTTGTATTTCCAATTTATTAAGTAACAGGTCTAACGTCATTGACCTGTCTATGAATATTTTTAACCGCACTTCGGCTCCGACGTGTGGCCAGACACACGCCGCAAGAAGTCTAATTATCGTTAGTCTGTAATTAATACTTACCTCCCACGATACTGTTGTGCTAGAGATTTTATTTGCGATATAACTCGCCCTTTAAAATAATGTCCGTCCGTGTGATAATTTTTATTTTATTATAGATTTTTTATTGCTTTTTTTGATTGACATATGAAATGTCTATTTTCAATCGAATAAAACCTTATTATCCTTATATTCAACGCTCTATATATTACACAGGGGAACAGCATTTTTGTTGCATGAAACTAAATAAAAATTACTGTTATTATTTATTTACAGGATACTGATTTCAGATCTGAAGTCAGAATTTTTTTTTTCAGATTTAATTTTTGATATATAAGTTTAACAGATTTTCATAAAAAAATAATTTTTATTTAAAAAAACACATTACAAAAGCAGCAATTAATTTTCAAAAATAATTAACTAGGTTATTTAGAGATATTTTTAATGCTCCAACAGTAGTCTGCCATCATGTGAGCATCCCAGTGACCTTGATACCACTTTTTCATGGTTCAAATGTCCCGATGAAACCGTTCTCAGGGAAACGGTCCAAATAGCTGTGGAGGTGTAAAGAGTGTACTTTGATGCTCATAATAAAACCAAACTGCTGCAAGTACATCAACATCTGTTTAACATACTCTGCATAGCTCTCATCTCTTGTATTTCCCAGATATTTTTTTGTAATCCAAACGAATTCATTCCAGGCAATTTTTCAATTTTAGTCATATGACTTTTAAAATTTTCATCATTTATCAACCGTCTTATTTGTCGATCATCAAAAATGCCATCTTTAAGTTTCTCTGTACTCAAATTATAGAACTTTTTAGAGATATATTTAAAACAATATCCATCCTTGTTGAAAGCTTTGATAAATTGTTTAATTAGCTCTAGTTTGATATGTAAAGGTGACAGTATTATAAGATCCCTAGGCACTAGTAGTTCATTTATTATATTCAGTTTACCTGGAACCTTGCCTAGAAGGCCAGTCTTTTCTAACCCAGTGCTGTCCCACAGACGAATACAACAACGATATTTTGTATAGCCTTCTTGTTGTCCGAAAAGAAAATTCACCATTTTGAAATCTACACATATGCGCCACTTGAAGTCATTGTACTTGATTTTAGCCATAACAGAAGCTACAGTAGCATATTCTTTTTTGACTCGAGTTGAATGTGCAATCGATAATGAATAAGTACACATTTCAGACTACGTTTAGAGGAATCAATAAATAAGCGCCATTAATTTGAATTATATTTTTTTACTCCCATTACCTTCAACAAACAAGGAATATCTGAATAATAAACAGTCATCATACATCATTCAGCCATCAAGAACAGCTCGATTTTACGAAAGTTAAAAACTAGAGCTGTATCTTAAAAACTAGAGCTGTTAGAAAAAAATGGAGCCAAATTATTAAACAACAATCATAAAATTCCATGCCACAAAAAAAAAAATTTGTTCCCTTGTGTTATAGTATAGACGTATGTATGTGTATAAAGTGAAATGGTTGGAACAAAGGCTATATATCTAAATAATAAATATGCTTGAGCTTAGCCATATATTCGTTTACATCAAAATAATGCTAGAAATGGAAATTTTACACGATATTATAACTAATTACCATCGTGTTCTGTAGTCACATGTCTATAGTGTTGCTACAGTGTCAGTGTATATCCACAATTTAATTAAATTTCAGTGCTTTCAATAACGACCACATTTTCGTGCACATAATCTTGTATTCGGTGCGAATGTAATTAAAATCGTCGAATGATCCTGTTTAAATTTTAAATATATATTGTAAATTCAGTGTAAAAGAAAAAGACGTGTGTATAAATATAGTATTGTAAGTAGCTGTTCTGGAAGTATTGGCTGTGACAAAGTGTGCCATTAGTATGGCGAGGGGTATGAGTTTAAATCTATAGAAGACAACATTATATCTCTTTTATTTAGACAAAAAAACTTAAATAATCAGATCTTCCCAGCAGCGTAATATATTGAAATCAGCGGATATATTGAAGCAAAAAATCTATATTTTTATATATATAGTTATATTATTAAATATCTATAAGCTATTTCAATTATATGATACGACGTGATTTCGGTCTAAGTCTTGGATTAACTTCCAGTCCATTTTCCAGACTTAGGAACTAAAGTATTTTGGCGGAATTTAACGCCGCTCTACTTGTCTACTAGAGTAAAATTTTCAAAATAATTTAAATATTCCTCTATATGGGGATCAGACGCTTTCCAAATGCGCCACGATGACCTCAATTAAGTTTAATTAACAATCGAGTACCCTTTAGGTACATACATTAAAATATTAATCCTACAATTTACAATTTTAAGTAGGTAGAAATATTAAATCTTTTGATACAATTAAAAAGCTTTCATTTTGAAATTGATATTGCAGTCTACAAGATTAAATTGTTTACGTTTTTTTTTACATATTCGATGGCCGAAATCTATTCAAGTACCTAGTGAAAAGATATACATTAAAATGTGCCTATATATAACATAGGTTGAGCTCGTCGTGGCGCAGCGGTATACCGTCTGTGTATAAAAGTAACGGGTGTGGGTTCGGTTCCCACTTGTAGAAATGAATTATTATCATCTCCTCGCTCTGATAAGAGGACGAAGCGAGGCGTCAAGCTCCGTCACTCAACCTTATCGCTATCGCTATATCTTTAAAATTGTTTAGAATAAGGATGGAGTATCTTAACTCTAGCTTACCTCTGCTTACTCTACCATAAGTGAGATACAGCAATAATCTAAAAACAAAAAAAAAAACGCTAAAGACAAAACATATATCGTCGTAGTAATGTAAAAAAAAAAAAAATCTAAAATCAGAAATTATTTCCATTAGTGGGAATGGTGCCCATAACTATTACATGCCATTTACATTACTGTGCCATATCGCGTTGTTTCAAATAACAAAAAATTCACAATAACTGAGGGGTATTAAAGGTATAGGCGCTTCAGTCCGAAAATACCCTTTTTAAACTAAACATAGCATGTTAATTGTATTAATTTTGATAATGATGACGATTGATGTCATTGAAAAACTGAATGGCCAGCATTTGTTTCTGGCGGAAATAACAGTTTTGTAGAAACAAAAAACTAATTTGCACATAACTCTATCTAGATATTTTGAGCTTGAAACGCCTTTGCCTTCATATCCTTCAATTTATAGTTTTTAGCTAATAAAAAATTCAGTTCAAGATTTGTCTATTCACAATCGCCATACACCCAAGTAGAAAATTGCTTTTACTAAAATATACTATTCTGTGACGTCTACTTTTTTTTAACGGTACCATACTTTAATCACGTTGGAAGGTAACGGTGATCTATTATTTACGTCGCTACTTCACCACCTGTCCTCCGTATACCGTAGTGCTCCAGAGGGAACCCCCTTTTAGGGTATTGCAATCAACAACCCGCTATAGGAAAGCTATTGGGAGCCATCGTTCTGTTTCTATTTAGGACAGTATTTATTCATTATTCTTTTGTGAATGTTCGTTTTTGACCGTTTTATTTAGTTATTATTTTTATTAGTGCAAAATTGCACACATTATGTTAATAAAATAATATAAAAACGTTTGTTTTGTTTGAAGTATAAGAAAAAATATTTATGCATATACCGCATAAATATAATAGCTGGAGCCGTTAGACAGTAATCATGAAATACGAGTACGAGTCCCGCTAAATTTAAAATAATACTAACTACTTTGCATTATGGATTCTATCGAAAAAAATCGACTAATCAATAATATATAAAAATTATTTTTAATTACGTTACCTTTTTGAAACCTTTTGCATGTTTTCAGTAATACATCATAGCCTACAATACAATACAATATAGATTTATAGACATTTACAATTAACTCAAGTAAATTCATAGATTCTTTAACAAATGACATCCAAAATTGAATGTATCTGAATGTAAATCGCATTTGCGGGTCCTCAATCCTCAAAGAAGATAAGGCTTTGATCGCACGAGCGAATCAAAATACCGTTTTCAATTACTTAAACGTCTAATACCGGCTAACCGTCTTATTATCTGTGAACCTATTTTGAAATAGACAATTCAGTGGAAATATGGCATTGGAAATGAATTAAATATATGTATAGCTATTAGCTAAAGCTTTGAATATGTTTATAAATTTTATATAATATATTATATAGGTTAACTTTTACCCATGTCTTTGCTTGCGTGGCTTAATGGAAATAAATAAGAGTTGGTCTATGACACAAGACTCTTTCTGAAAGCACTAGGTAACTCTGGTCGTAGGCAATGCGGGCTATATTGAAATGATAAATGTGATACAGCCTATAGTCCTTTGATAAATGGACTATACCACACAAAAAAATTTTTTCAATCTGTTCCTTAGATTGGTGCGATCAACCAAAAAACCTCTTCAGTTATATATTAAGCACAATAAGCACAATATTAAATTTTTATGTAACTTACCAACTTTCAACTTGACTAAACAACTTTACACAAAAAAATTGTAAATAAGTTATTTATATTAGATTTTTTAATATATTTGTCAAATAAATTCAAAGAGCTTGCATTATTACAAAAGATCTAACATTCAAGGCTGATTATTCAGAATTCATTAAAATAATAACAATTATACAATGTAATATGTGCTTTATGCTAGAATCGTACTGTTGGATCAATGACCTTCATGTAACCTTAGTGAATCTTTTTACAACTAAAATAATTTATGGAAGGTAAAATTTAGGAAAATCTCAAAAAGTTACGAAACTATCTTTAACCTGCGGCTCTGTCCATGTGGATAAAAGAAAAGAGCTAAGATTGTATATGACATATGCCATATTTTCTACTTAGAAGTAACGTAATATAATATAGCCTATAGCATATAGTCTTCCTTGATACATAGGCTATTCAACACAAAAAGTAATTTTCAATTACAACTAAGTTATTCCTTAGATTAAAGCGACCAATCAAGCAAATTTTTAACACAGTATATATGTATAGATATCAAACATAACATTATCTTCTTACAAACATCCAATTAATTATTTATTTAAATGAGGAATTTTTATTTTTTTTGGCTTCACGCTGTACCCCGCACATAGCAGGATAGGCAGATGGAACCGAAGGCTCAAGAAACCTAGTGTTAATACACTCCGTTCCCCACTTTCCGCCATTTGAGGCATTGCGTGTTGAGTGGCGGAACTCAACGCTGCGCTTCTGTTTTGTTACCAGAGCGAAGAAGATAAAAATAATTAATTCTCCCCGAGTGAGAATCGAACCCACAAACCATCGCGTTTTCAGCCAGACACTGTACCTCTACGCCAAGACAGTCCTGATAATCACTTTTTTTATTAATATTATTAATATATTCAAGTGTATTAAGAAATTTTATTTGAAACTGTATATTAATTTAGTCCATTTAGCAAACTATTCCCATTGCGTAACTTAGATCTGTCGACTTAGAGGTATTCTCCATTACAGTCTTGATACTCGTGTTTCTCACTAAACTATTAAAAGTTTTGTCAATTTGCAGAATACTAGCTTGTATTACGTTGGTATAAAGGCCGAAGTTGTATGTATGCGTCATACATTCGAAAGCACAGTGCTGTATGTCGTTTAACGAACTAGCGTTATCGGACCCTTTTGTTTTATTGGCAGAAAACTTTCAATTATTGTTTTTACACACTCGCGTTATTCAAAATTACTTTAAATTAAGTTATATTTTTTAATTAACCCTGCAAAAGGTGTTAATTTTTCAGACCACACTGACTCAATAGGACAGTATCTGAGTAAAAAGCGATAATTATAGATTCGATCCCAAGTCAATGTCATGATTCTAATTTATTCTCCAGCTTTAGTAAAATGAAACGTGTTTTAGTTCCCGGGTTCCCACCAATCAGCATATAATGCCTCGAATTCTGGTGTAAAACCTATTTCCAATAAAAAATTATAAATTATTACACAAAATTCAAACGCTCATTTCTATTTGCCCAAAAGTTCTAATAAATATAGAAACTTTTGTATTCAAAGAAAAAGCTTTCAATGCCAATTGTCGAAAACATCGTCTCAAGGCCTAAAAGAGAACTAACAAATGTGGAAAAAAAAACTATTATCTCGAAATATTTAAGAGTCCTTTGTGAATTTCTCTCAGCATAGCTACTTTGTGGACATAAAAACTATCTTGATACTTATTTTAATATAAAAGAAAATATTTGAAAGGACCGAGGGCGATAACGCTTGACGTTTAAAAACATTCCCCGTATATATTAAATTATAGATATATACCGTTTTAATATGTTATGTTACATATAGCCATTATTATGGCTTTATAAAAAAACTACGTACAGTAAATAGATTGCGAAAATTACGGTAAAGTACGGCATTAAATTTTAGCACACGATAAATAGAATTTCGAATATTTCTCTCTCTCTTTATATATATATATATATATATATATATATATATATATATATATATATATATATATATATATATATATATATATATATATATATATATATATATATATATATATATATATATATATATATATATATATATAGCGGTACAATGTTTGACTGTAAACGCGACCGTCAGTACCGAAGCTCGTACCGTCAGTGCCTGTTCCTATTTAACGGAAGAAAGGAGAGAGCGGAGAAAGCACTAAGTACACTCTGCCTACCCTGCTATATGCAGTATACAGCGTGAAGCTATAAAGTAAAAGCTTCACACATAATCATAGAATTTTGTCTGTTTACTTACTCAAAAGTTTAAGGATTAAAGCTGTCCTAATTTCCTTGGCCACCCCGAAGGGTGAATTGTAAAAGTTTAAATTGATTATTTCAAAGCAAAGGAGCTATAAATTGTTTCTAATGAAATGGGATCTAAGACACTAAATTTATTTCAAAGAGATCTGTAATAATTACTTATTACGTACACGTAAAAGTTTTTGTTTTATTAAATATCATTGTTATTACTAAGCTTATTTAGCTTAGTAATAACAAAGAAAACGTCTGAAAAAAGAAAAACCTAGAGACGCTAAAATAATATTTATACTCGCTACATATAAAATGAAGCAGTTTTTCAAATATTCCTATGTTTATTTTCCTTCATTTACATAAAGTACAAATATATATGCATATTGTGTACACACGCATATTGTGCCGGAAATGCATCTTGTGTTGGCAGCTTTCCACACCGTGATATTCAACGGAAACGTCATTTCGTACTATCCTATTTAATTTTCAATGCTTTCTAATAACGCTGACTTTCTATAAAGTCACTTATATATTTAGTTTTTTTTTTTTCATCTATACAGGTTGTTTGGCAGGTCAATAGGCAAATTGTAGCAGTAATTGATGAAAATACACCAAAAAATAATATAAAATAACATAATATAATTAATTAATATATAATAAATAATAATATAATTTAATTAATTTTTAAAAAGTGAATATATATATATATATATATATATATATATATATATATATATATATATATATATATATATATATATATATATATATATATATATATTATAGGACTGTGTTTCCTTCAACTTTCCTGTCACACATAAACACACACTCACAACATCATCTTTAGTATTATTTATTTAATACTAATGGTAATTGCATTTATTTATTATATATTGTAGCTCATATTTTATTCTGATGTAAGCTATATTAAGTTATATTACTGCCAAGTTCCATCTTAAGTTACTTACTGATCATAACAAAATATTGTCCTTATATAAACATTATTTTTTTACTGGTTGTAACTTAGAACTTCTTATTCGTTAATATAAATAAATAAACATAACTAGAGCAAGTTATAATGTTTATAAAAAAAAAACAAATTCAAAATCAAATTGAAGATTTTTTTAGTATGTTCCACCGCTAACCTATTTATTAACACCAATAACCTACAAGACTTAAAAGAAAATTAAGCTTAGGCAAGTCGATAGAATGAGCAATGAAAAGATGGTAAAAGAGATGTATGAAGCGTAGTAAGAGAGGTAAGTGGTACCTCGGTGGACTTTCGAAAGCAGTGTCTAAAATGCTATAGAACCCCTAGAAGGCATATATGAAGATGGCATGACACAGATGTATGACAATGGACGAGGCGAAAGGGGTATGTAGAGACTGTAGCGCTTGGCACTCTACTCTTGCTTGATAAAGCATGAAGCTAAAAAACGATAGTATTAGTAAGTAGTAAATCAATTGGAATCTATTCTATCTATCCTTATTTAGTTCCTTTTCTATCTATTTATGAATATTAACTACTCAAAGTAAATGAGTTTAGAGAAGAAGAAGAAGAAAAAAGATGAAAATGTGAACATTAATTCTAAATTGTCTACAATATTTCTGTTCATTTAAAAGGGATGGTGTAATAAATAATCTGGGTGAATGGTAGCATAACGCCAACCTGGCCTCGTATTTATTATAGATAATGTCCTAACTTCTGAGGGCAAACAAGCTCTTTTATTTTTATGGAAAATATTGTTGATCCCTCCTATAACGTTGTCTAACTGAAGTGTTCTCTGGGATAGGGTCTGCAAATAACGGCCTATATTCCGTTATACTAATATTTTTAATAAACTTTTGAGCTTTCATAATTTTCCGAGGAGCTTTTATGTCTAGTATTATGTAAAGGTTTATGGGTAACTGACCTTCACAACTGTAAACAGCGGCTTTAGATTCGAGTTCCTTTTAAAGCAACGAATTTAGAGGCCATCGGGGCGCTGTGGAGTTAGTGTCTGACTGTAAACGTGCCAGTTATAGGTTCGATTCTCACATTGAAATGTAAATTATTTTAATTTACTTTGCTCAGATAAAGCGCGACGTGAGTTTCGTCACTCAAAGTGCGTAAGCGTAAAGGTAAAAAAAAATATTCATACAAAAATACACATTGATCATCAAGTGAGATTCTAGGAATAACCACATTCATTAACGTTTAGTTATTATAGCAGTAATAGTCTCATAAATTATTCTATTAATGACGTCCAGAAGTGTTTTATTGGCTTAATATTTATACGTACGACATTCTTTAAACAAATCTTTATATAGATAAAAATATAATCGTTTTCTTTATAAATCGTGTATGGTTAAGTATAGTATTTTTAATATGTATATTGAATATTTACACAAAAAATCAGGCAGGGCGATGTTTTAAAAAATTTATGTGTCAGCTTGGCTGTATGCACACGCACATATTCTTATATCTGTTAGGTCATGTTAGAACAGTTAAATTAAAAGAAATAATATAATATAATACTGTCACAACAAAAATAATTGAACGTGATAAGTGCTTTCCATACAAAAACCAAAGATTTGAAACACATGATGTAGAGCCACATTTACCAATTCTTAAATATAAGAAACTAGAAAATGCAAATAAAAAGCATATTTTATCGATATGTGAAAATCCAAAATTTGGAAAATCTCATGAAATCCCATGTTTTCCAGCTAAACTACATGAAATACGGAAATGGCATCTTAACAAACTTTTGTTTCATTTAACGTGATGGACATTTTCCATGGATATTTTCATATAATATCAAGTATCTGGAACATCTGATTTCTAACCCACATAGATAAGGTAAACCAAAAAATAAGAAAATGTAAATTTAGTAATAATTATTGAGCTCAGCCGTTTTCATATGGATGTATTCCACATCTTACAATCGATCTCATGAATCTCATAGAAAAGTCTTACCAGTCCGCATTGAGGCAAGGATCATAAAGTCCACGCCAAAGAAGTTGTCCACTAGTTTAAAATATAACATTTTATTCTGTTTAAAGAACGCCATAATTAGAATCTCTTGAAAGTATGAAAATTTTAGACAATTGTTGACAGCAAGTAGCTGTGTCGCAATATAGTAATAAAATATTTTGAAGTCATTAAAATTTTCGGAACACTGACCTTGTTTTCGGTCAGGTAACACTAGGAGTACAAACTTTGTATGTACGTCTTTTATATGGGTCACCTTTAATAAAGCCAGTTTTCAGCATCAAAATATCTTTCATGAATTTCGTAAGGATTTTTTTAGCTATCACATAGAGTATGCTAGGAGGAAAGAACTTTTTGTCAAAACACTATTTTCTCCGATTTTTCCCCGATTTGAGAATTTGTTTTAACACACTGGAGAAATGATAATAAATAAATAATTTGAGTAAGAATCGTGAACACTTGCGCTCTTCAATATTGTGAACATATATAAATTATTTATAAACCAATAAACATTATTAATAATTTATAATATATATTTTTATAAAAAAATTAATAGTAAAATCATATCATAAGATCATAAGTGAGAATACTCATTAATGTAACAAGTCTTGAATATTATAAAAAAAAATCTAAATTGTACGCAATTTATTGCGGGATTCATTCCATTCAACAATTTTGTCGATAGGCAAAGCTCATATAAGCAACCAGTCGTCAAGATCATTACAGCATAGAAGAAACATTAAATAAAAATTACATTGATTGCCTTTGTGCCTGATTATTAAATATAGCAATGTTTATTTTTTTTTACTTTTTCTCCAAGACACGTTTGTGATTAATTTGTTATAGTCGTTATATAATATACTACGAGTACTTTAGAGCTTAGAGTTTACATTGAAATATACTACTGATCTTGCATATAATATATTTTACATTCCAATGAATTCGGAATAATTTACATAATAACTTCGTAGTCTAAAAAATTACATTTAAAAAAAAAAAACAACATGCGCTGTATCGAATCGTCAATCAAGTGACATACATACATATATCAGAATCATTTACTTAATGAAATGTTCGATATCATTAATACTTGCATATTATATACATTTATAATAGTCGTTAATGGATTAATAATTTAGAGTATAAGCTTTATATTGTCTATATAAAATATGATTTTAATATGTTCGTGGTAAGTAGGGGGCGACCTTGGATGACCTTCGAGAATATAGTGTTATAGGTACTGGAGGAAGGTCTCATGAGTACCCTCAGAAGGCATGTATGAAGAGGTTACTAACAGTCGACGAGGCACAAGAGGTAGAGGCAAAGAGAGAGAAATTAGTGTTAAGATATTCCATTCTGTGCTTTCCTTCAGAATTCAAACTTGCCGGAACTCATCCACCTAAATATAGATCATGAGAATTTCGTTTACGGACATACGCTGCACCATTCCGCTGCACAATAGCCTCTATATGCGCGTATATATTTATTACATAGAAATAATAATAACTGGAAAATTGCCGTTATATATTTTCTTTTATTATTCAGCACATCTATTTCACGTTTTCATAGTTGCTATGAAAAACTGAACTGTTGTATTGCAAATAGATTTATTCATCCACTGTTGCTTGGACTGTGGATAATGGACTTTATTTCTACAATTTCATCAACAAAACGCCTTCTGTTGTTGCTGTTGTATTATTTATATGGACTAAGATAACAAGTTTGTTTTTTTTTAATATATATTTGCACTAGTGGCCTTGCCTTACAATAATGTTGTTATTAACCAATAATCAGGAAAGCACACGATAATTAATTTGAAATTACATCACAAAATGTCATAATAGTTTAGTTTTATGACATTTGTATAACTAAAGTAAAGAAAAGAAGAAGGACAACTTCTGTTAATATATTTAGCGCCTTTTATGTGATATAACCGATTCAAACTGTCATACGTGCCCATATACGTACATACACTATACATGAATCTACTTTTAGTAAAAATAATAGACCCTTTCACGCATATAGAAACGAGTATAAAAATATTATTCTACAGAATGGACGTTTTTAAATCATGTTAGCTAATTATTTTCGCAAGTAACTTTGTATTGTAGTTGTATATATGTAGTTGTATATTGAACGTGTTAATATATCTTATTTTCTTTATAAACTCTCCGTTTAGTTAGATAGGTAGACAATATTTAACGCCAAAACATTCCCTTCTCTATTTTCCATCCAAATTTGAGATATTCCGTTTTGAGTAGCGCAATTAAACGCCGCGCATTGCCTCTGTCAGAATTGAACGTCTTAAAAACATATTCAAGGTTTAATATTATCTTATATTTACTTAACCTCTCTCATATACGCTTTCTGTTTATTATACTCGAATTTGTTTTGCTAGTATGTAATAATATATTTAAATCTAAATGTAATAGAATTCAAATCAAAATTATTTCTTAAGCATTTGCCATTCGCTTCGTTCGCTTGAACAACACTATTATTTATTTATTAGCAAAGTGTATGAAGAGGTTAATGACAGAGAACGAGGCGAAAGAGGTATGTAGGAACCGCAGAGTTTGGCACTCTCTTCTTCTCTCTGACCATAAAGTGAATTGTTCTATAAGTTATATAAATTATATTACTGCAAAGTTTTATTTAAATCTGTTCAAGCGTTTTTACGTGAGACCGTTCACATTAATATGAATGTATTTTTATGAGATTTAAAAAGGGAGATATCTATAGTTTTTTTATGTAAGTCCTTGTATTGAAGATAAAATTTTGTTTTTGACAGGCTTAAACCAAAATGTGGTCAGGCAAGAAGTGCTCTGATGGCGGCGCCGGGTCTCCTACCGAGGAAGAAGTCAAAGTAGTACTTGTTGGTGACACACAGTGCGGCAAGACATCACTAGTACAGAGATTTGTTTCTGACAATTTTGTAGAGGTGAGTGCTATACGTTTAAATACTAACATTATAATATTCTAAATAGCAGAATTTTCAAGGAAACCTGACAGAAAAATAAAACCTGACAGGGAAAAATTGACATTGCCTGCTGAGTGGCGGAATTCAACACCACGATTTGTCTCATCAGATTGGGGCTGATTGCCGCATGAAAGTGATTTATTTCCACAAGTGAGAATTAAACCCACAACAATCGTGCTTTAGTGCATGGTTATTCTATTTATCTATTTATATATATATATATATATATATATATATATATATATATATATATATATATATATATATATATATATATATATAAGATTAATTGTGGAATTATAAAGTAACATCTACTTCACTTAGTTATGGGTGGCATGGTTAGGTGCAAATCCCAGCTTTGCCTAGGTGAAAGTGCTTTACAGAAAATTTTGGTATTCACTGTATACTATTGAATTTATCAAAAGCAATCTATATAAGTGATATTTTAGGTTAGCGAAAGCTATATGTATATGAAAAACAAAAGAATCGACAAGACAACATGTTATATACAAAGCGCAGAGATACAGCAATAACCGCAAATTGTTCCAAAGCGATGCTATATGCAGTTGTGATGAAAACGTCCCACTTTTAACCAAAACTAGGCCTTTCAGACAGACCGACCGACCGACTTTGCTTTTAATGAATTCACACGTCGGTTTAATTTCACTTGTATTGTACTACGCGAGTGTGTTAAATAATTGTTCTACGTCAACCGTTCTATATTCTCAAGAGTCAAAATATATAGGCTAAAAATTAAATCAAATATGTATATGTATATGCATAGTAAAACAATAGAGCCAAATATTTTTAAATAATATACGATAATTACAAAAAAAAAAAAAACTTGTGAAAGATTACAAACAGACGACGTGCTCGAAATGGCTACTAGAGCTGACGCCTGGTATGTGTGGAGGTACTTACAGGCATATATACACTTCATTCACTTCATTTCTTGATCCGCCTTACCAGAACGATGATACGAAAATAATTCACATCCCCGAATGGGAATCGAACCCACAAGCTCCGCGTTTACACGTACGATTTAAATTGTATAGCTTTTCAATGAAAATTCCGTGTATTTTCATAAAATAATTGAAATGGCGTTAAGAATTTCAAATTTGCATTATTAAATCTAGCAACATGACTACTGTTTATATTGTGCTTATTAAATTTTAAAATTCTTGTATATAAAACCCAATCGTATATTTTTTGACTTTTTTTTTTGTATTATTTACAACAACTAAAAATCAACTGATTATAGAGAGCGAGACTAGATAGAGAGAGAGATTTTTTAATAGATTTAATAATGTTCATTTAATTTATTTTATCTATCATGAACTAATTTTAAAATTATTTAACAAATTAAAATTATCACACTACCTTCAGTAAGTATTAATTTAAAACTGTTATTTCATATACATATATCGCGTACATTACATTTTGAGCCACAATTTCGATTTATAGTATAGTGTGAATAGCAAAATATTTATCTTGAACTTTTAATAGCTTTGCGGCTTGTTAACAGAGCGAGCCTCTTGTAACTGAAATTTGAATTGTAGTTGAAAGTTGAACTTTTAAGTAGGATCAAGGTCAAGTGTTCCTCACGTATGGGAGTCCTCACGGTTTTCAAATGTTACCTGACAATAATGTACAAAATGGTTTTATAAAAGCATATAAAATTTTAACGTAGCGAGATTTGAATCTGTACCTCTTAGACACCGTATAGAGCTCTGGCTATATAAATTGTAGTTAATTTTTATATTTTTTTTCTAAAAATTATTTTTATTCACACTGAAAGAGCCACATTAGGAACAACCACAGCGTATAAAAGCAGTTGCATTCCGATTTAAATTTAAAACAAAATTAAAATACTTTTTACTTATATTCATTTGTATATATACTAAATGGTAACGTTACATGATAACATAACCCGGCTTCGACAAAGGTTATTTACTTATGCATACGTACACACAGACATACATTCACGCTTTGCCCTGTGCGGGGTAGTCTCTTAGTAGATGCCTCTACATACCTCTTTCGCCTCGTACACTGTCATTAACCTCTTCATACATTCGAGGCTCATAGTTTTACGTGACCTTCATCCAGTATCATCAATACTGTGTTCTCGAAGTTCGATCGAGTTCTTCCTTATTTATTTGTCTTCTATTGTAAATACCACATATTATAAGATGGTTCCCCATTAGCTTTTGTTGTCCATTACACAATATTTGTATAGTGAAAGTGAGTTCTGAGTAATTATTTTGTCTACAGTAGTGTAAATATGTGTCAAGGTGAACCCAATATGAGTAAATAATATCGTTAATAATTGTTTTATCTATTGTGTTTGAGGTTATTATTCTTTTTTTTTATTGACTCTATCACGTTATTAATAATTCTTTATAAATATATATTGATTATTTTTTATAAATATATTAATAGCTAGAATTAATTAAAGAAAAGAAACGTGTGATTAAATGTATTTATGAAATATTGTGGAAATTGCATGACATTTTAGCATTTATCAGGTTTTATATCATGATGGCGCATGGAGACAGCACCTGACTGTAAAGTTGATAGCTGTAGGTTTGATTCCCTCTCGAGGGAGTAAATTATTTACATTGTATCTCCTTGATAAGACAAGGTGTAGCTTGGAATTTCACCAAAAGTGTCTCGACACTAGGTTCTCAGTACACAGTACGAAAGTAAATAATCTATAACAAGATTTGTATCAACAGTACGTTAAATTTTTTATACGATTTGATAAATCTATTTTCCTTACAAATGCAAAAAAATCTTTGCTACTAATTTATTATATAACATCAATTTTTATCACATTCTTGACATAATCCCGATTTCCCAAACAAAATCACTGACAATATCCAGTAATACTTGAATATATATTTACTTCTCGTCCTAAAACAACATCCTGTTGTATACACTTATATTTGGGGCGTGTAATGTCTACAAAAGGATAATAGGCATTACTGCGGACTTAACAGTTTTTCGATATCGCCTTCTAAAATGTTTGGATAACGAAATAGAAATAAAATTTTACGAGCTCTGTTTGAAATTGTTTATTAAATTTAAATATATTAAGTTGGAAATTAAACTTTTTAGATTGTTTAAGTTTTGTGTATATTTTGATGTGGATTAAAAATTATATTATATAGAAGTTCGCATATATGTATATGTAACTAAAGTACATATATAGAGCAAATATCGGCTATGTATTATATAAATGTATATACCGATTATTATATTATTTTATTTATGTATGTACATATATATTATTTATATACTTATATGTTATGTTATATTTATTTTTCTATGAAACTGTCCTATTCTCTTAACCGCTGCTTATAATTCATCCACCACCCTTTGGTGTGGATGAGTATAAGCAGCTGGAAGATATCTCTTATAGAGATAAGTCCACTTTTGTGTACTATATTTTTTTTAATTCGTTTTCCATGTATGTTTTTATTACAATAAAGAATATTATATAGATATAACAGAACAACGTAATAGTGAAGCATAACTTAGGCACTTAATAATATAGAGGCTTGCATATTAAAAAATACTTTTTTATTTCAAATAACCTTTTTATTACTCGATTGGAAGTTGTAATATATATCTCTCAAATCCTACATCCAAAATGGCCAAATTGTTATATAGTATAGTTAAGCTTAATTTAAGTAAGCGTAAATAGTATGCAAGTGTATAACTAATATATTTTTTAAGTTTATTTGTAACTACTAACCAGAGCAACAGTCACCCAGTGACTCAGCTCTTAAAATGAGAATAAAGAAAAAAAAACCTTTTTATTATAAGCTAGTGCTTTACTCATGGGTTCGCGTGAACTGAAGCCCACAAAACGGGATACTTTATCGTGTTGAAATATAGCTATTTAGTTATTTAATATTTTGGCAGGTAAACGCGCTAAATCATGATCAACCGATCCCATATACATTTTCTGCTATATACATAAATTTTCTAAATTTTCTAAATCTTTTAGTGGCAACCGCATCAATATTCGTTCGAAAATTGTAAACTGACGTACCGTTGGAAGCAGCTTTGCTTTACGCTATGAAAAAAATTCAAAATTTCCATATTATTTATTACATGTTGTTCAAAGCAACTGTAAAACAGTAAATTATCTTAACATATTATTTATATTAAAATATATATTCACTTTCATTTGCAAAAATAAATATAAGCCTTCCACACTTCGTCTTGCTCATCCATCCGTCTGTCGCATCTGTCATGCCTTCGTAAAGATTAGAGAGGGCCCCTGAAATTCGGTTTTAGTATTGTTATTTTATTTAAGTTCTACATATATGTATATGTAATTTTTTTACATTTAACATTAACATATTATTAATGTCACCAGATGATAATACATTGTACATAATATGTATTTTTTTATTTTACTTTTATTTGCAAGGACGGAGTACCAGTCATGGGAGAGCATGAGAGGGTTGATGACAGTGGACGGGGTGAATGAGCCATGCAGGGATAACCTCACTGACTACCCCGCTGGGGATAAAGCGTGTAAATGAAACGACTTTAACCTGATTAAATACATACATTAAAATTTTAAACTGTATTACTGAATACTAAATTATATTTTATAAATCCGGTTGTAATAATTTAATTAAATATATTTGTATATGTAAAATAATGTAAATTTTACATCCGCAACCTGTTTATTATACCCGCTTATTTTAGCACTCAAGTTGGTCCAGAAGAGAAGAATATATACCAACATAAATTAATCCATTATGCAAAGCAGGATTTGGAACGTTCTAACATTACAAAGTACACTCTGATAAAGAATAGTGATAGTGAGAGAGAGTACAGTGAAATGCACTGTACTCTAATAATATATATATATATATATATATATATATATATATATATATATATATATATATATATATATATATATATATATATATATATATATATATATATATATATATGTATATGTATATATATATATATATATATATATATATATATATATATATATATATATATGTTTAGAATATTTGAATGGCAGTCAGAATCATATTAGGGCTTGTTAATTGTTATGCAGAAAATTGGTTCAAAGTTTTTATTGTAAAAAAATTAAATAAAACGAAATGGATTCTTTCACAATTTAACAATAATTTATTGGCAGGAAATCTTAAATATACGAGTACTTATAGCCAAGCTTTTACGCTCTACACCTTTTAAAGCTTTTCGCTCTACGTTTTTTACTGTAGTAGAGTAGAAATAAGATAGGCCTAGTGTTAAGACACTCCGTCTTCAAAAACTCAATACACGCGTTTACTCTATCATAGCGAAAAGATAAAAATTACATAAGTGTACTCATTACTTATATCAAACCTACACCCTCCGCGTTTCCAGTCAGACGCAGTCTCTAGGGACGCAATAAATAAAATTGCAAAACAGTAATTTAAAGTAAATTGGAGAATTAATTATAAGTGACATTTGAGTTATGGGACCTATTTATTTATACCGTATAGTTCTAACAGCGGGAATTGCAATTTGTTTAAAATGTATCTTGTAGACGCACAGCATGAATATAAATGATTTTGCAATAATAAATACGGATATATATATATATATATATATATATATATATATATATATATATATATATATATATATATATATATATATATATATATATATATATATATATATATATATTCCTCCCTAATCCGATACATTACATGTTGAGTGGAGGAATTTAAAATTACAAAAATTACGTTTAAATATATTACATATATATTAAACTACTTTAAAATCTCAAAAAATATATCAATTTCAATTTTAATTTATATTTCAAATCAGCCAACCGTAGGAAAAAAATGTAATTGATTATGAATTCATAGTGTTTTTTTTTTCTATTAAACACTGATTATTGATAAACAAACCGGATCCAGAAAACGAAATCATAAATAATATCAATATGGCGGAAGTCAACGCCGCGAATGCTATTTTTAATCTATAATTAAGTCACGTAAAATCGGTAGACGTAAATGCGCCGCGACGTCAACTGCTTTCTTACAAAATCTAACAACGAATTCCAGTGAACGAACGAACGAATGAATGAAATACGAAATGACACGGCTGCGGGCAACTGAATGATTACGGGCGTGTATTGCGAACGTGTACTGATTGATTAATGTACGTTCAGACGGTTGTTATCACTCTTGTGTCAATTTTACTTTTGATAGAGAAATTTGTTTACATTTTTTTATGGAATAGATATTTTAAATATTTTTTTTATATTTTTATTGAAGAAGTACCTAATATATATATATATATATATATATATATATATATATATATATATATATATATATATATATATATATATATATATATATATATATATATATATATATATATATATATATATGTATATATGTATATGAACATCTACGTTTATATAAATAAATAAGAAAACATTATACGACATCCTTATAATATGACCGTTCTCGTGTAAATTTTTTATATTTTACAAAAAAACTCACGGATGCCTAAACTTATCGAGCGCATTCGAATTTCACAATTATCGTTCATATTTAAATAAAGTAGTATATATATATATATATATATATATATATATATATATATATATATATATATATATATATATATATATATATACATAAATTGAATAGCAAATAATAGATTTTCTTTTATATTTCAAAAAAATGTAATTTAGGAAAACACAATAGAGATGTTAACAAAAACAAAATAACCAAATGAATGAAATGAATGAACTAAATTCTAAAAAAACAAAATGTCGAAGAGTGAATGGTGACTGACAGCTTTGTACCGGTATTGCAAACGAGAATTTTTGATTGATTAACGGTTGGCTCGTATTGGATGCGTTTGAGGGCTTTATCAAATTTTAGGAAAAAATTAGCTTCTTTTTTGTCATAGTTTTTCTAATGCTAGTCAGTTTTTACTTTAAACCTAAGGAATGATATTGTGATAACAGAATATAACAGATAAAAGCAGTAAAATAAATAAGTAATAACGCATCGTATATACAGACAGACTAAATGCCCTTTTTAATAATTATATAAAAAAGGATAATTTTAGTCTTAATGGTTATATAATATAATTTTTTATAAGATCTTGTTACAAAAATCAAAAGGTTCAATATTCCTTAAGAATATATATCATATTTATCAAATTAACTTAATAAGCACGGAAATCAACATAATTTTAAATCAAAAACTAAGTTAAATTATAAAATTAAACTTCAGGAAATGCTATTATTTATAGAAGTAGTAAATACAGGATATATTGAACCAATAGTTCGTGACTTCTACACAATTGTTGGGATTATGATTGTTTATTCGCCGATACCATTTCCACGTTTCCTTCTACTCAAGGAATACAAGCACTTAAGGAGAAAACGTATACTACGAGTATTTATTACTGTTTCTACCTACTTGAGATGTGTTTGTTATATTTTTAATATAATTTAACTTCAGTGTTTGTTGCACTAATAAATATATTTTATTCATATATGACTGTACTTGATTGTTCTGAGTTAGATATATATTTTTATTTATTTAGCTTCACGCTGTATCCCGCTCATAGCAAGGTAAGCAGAGGGAACTGTAGGTTAAGGGAACCTAGTGTTAAGACGCGTCGTTTCCCGCTTTCCGTCATTCGAGGCTTTGCATATTGAAAAATGGAACGCCGAACTTTGCCTTGTTGCCAGAGCGTGGAAAATGGAAATAATTCACTCTCCGCAAGTGGGAATCGAACCCACAAACTGTCACGTTTACGGCCAGACACTGTGCCTCTGCGCCACGACGGTCTTATATATATATATATATATATATATATATATATATATATATATATATATATATATATATATATATATATATATATATATATATATATATATATATATATATATATACTCTTACTCATCTTCTAGTGAGGCTGCAATTTGTCCTGTCTCAGGGGACAGAGGGACATACCACTGGAGTTTCTGTGCTTCACGATGCTTTAAAAGATAGACACATACAAAATAGATTGAAATTTGAAGGCTTATCATTTATTATATGCCTGTATAGAACGCTTGTTAAGTGCTTCTTCGAGTCCCCAGAAAACCATTCACACAAGCTTTAGCACATAGTTTATATACATAGTAAATATTTATTAAGGTATATTATTTTATTATTATTATTATTTATAGCTATTTAATAATTTTATTTATGTTTAGGTAGCTTATTTTATATATTTATCTTTTTTTATAAGTATTATTATGTATTTGTATATATTGTTTATTTGTAACATATTATGTGTATACATTAAAAATATCTATTTTAATTGATTGTTGCACACCTATACATTTATTTCCCACATGACAGGTTGGCTGGTAGAGACTGCTGTATAGCGTTAAGCCCACCTTATGTTCATTTCTTTATATTGCACAATAAAGGATAAATAAATAAATAGTTTCAACATATTTGTACCCCAAAGTTTGTTCAAACTTCCCTCTGTAAAGTTCTCACTTGTCAGATATCAAACCATCTTCGATTATAGGTAAATAATTGTGACTTTCAAGATTACAATCATGAAACAGAACCACTATTAAAACTAAAAATATCCGTCAAGTGCGAGTCGTACTTGCGTATCGAAGGTCCCGTATCAAGTTTATGATTGTAGGTCCATAGGGTATGAACCATTTTTGTATGAAATCAAGTAAAGAAATAAGTTTGTAATCGTTTTTATTTTCTTCGGTACACTTACCACACAAATTACCTAATTTCCTACCTTTCCTAAGTTAATTACCTAAGTTCTTACCTTTTTACCAAATATAAAAATTATGGATTTTTCTATGATTATATAGACTTTAAAGTAATTTTATATTTTTACTGTGCACCAAGAGACTGTACACCTAGATATTTGTTGGTAATTTCACTTTGTTACCTCCAAGCGTTCTTGAGAAAAATTGTTTTGACAAACGAGTAACACACACAGACAGACGACAGACAGACAGACAGATAGAAAGTGGTCCTATAAGGGTGCCAGTGCTTCAAGTCTTTATTCCAAATACATGAAAATAAAACAAGCCTAAATATATTATATTAAAATTTCCATTGTCTGTTATAAAATATATAGAATCATAAAATTTCCAATATGAACTTTGGTGCGAAAATGCTGTAACTTCTAAAAACAAAGCTGCCAAGTTTTCAAGGTGCTTGAGCAATAACAATTGTTTTAACGTCGGATATTTCAAAACTTGTAGCTCAAGTATATAATATAAGTATATATATAAAATATCAAGTATATATATAAATATATATCTATTTCTAGAAATTTTGTTCGTATAATTTAAAACTTAGCAAAGAGCTTTAATGCCCAATACAGTGTCTTCTCGGACTGTTAGAACGCAATGGTTCGATGTCTACTATTTAAGTCATATTTATTATACAAGCGACCCGCACGTGGCTTCACCCGCTACTACACTATTATTTGTTTAATAAAAACTGAATGCCATTCGTCTATCATAAATTGTAAGTCCATATGTTAATCTGATATATAAGCTATATTACTGCAAAGTTTCACTTAAATCCTTTCAGTACTTTTTTCTACCTTCCTACCTTCAGAAACTTTCATATTTATAATAATAGTATTTGACGTTTAATTATTCTGACAGTAGAGATCAAAGTGTCTTGACACAAAGTTATTTCTACCTTATTTATAACAGACTACCTTTAGTCAGAATTATTATCAACAGTTTGTGCTTAAGATAATAAATTTGGATCCCAATTCTGACATATATACATAACTAGCTATCCAAAATATGATACACGCTAGCTATAGAAAAGTGCACGAATAGGGATTCGCAACGCCACGCAATCTTACTGCATTGACAGCAAGCAAGCTAGCACTTCACTTATGTCACTTTACGCTGCAACGGAACCACTGCTGGCGACAAATTGACTTGCCGACAGACACAAAGTAATACATACATACATAGTATCCAGTAGTTGTGGCTTCAGAGTAAAATTTATTAAATGAAAGCTTACCAGCTATGGTTTTATTAAATTAATGACTTACAGGAAGTGCAGTTTTAAATTTAAACTCTAGTCGGGGAATTATGAGGTGTATTTGAAATAATGAATAATCGTTTCTGGTGTGACAAGCCAAAGTGCGTCGTGCATTAACGCAGTGTTATAAATATAACAAACTGAAGAAAATAAAACAAAAATAAATATTTTAAAAAGATAAAGATATGATAAATATTTAAAATATACCTCCAAAAACCGAATCGTATATAATACAAAATAATTCTAGAAAATTACTATAGATTAATAAATATCTTGAGAAAACTTCTAACTGACCTTAAAATTTTCCTTCAAAGGAACAATGTATTGGAATTGTTTGCTATTGACCTTTTAATTCCAAGATTCAATTAGACACGCTTCGATTTACTATTTAGGAATTTGTCGTAGTCCTGTGGACTATGCGCTGTATTTCCACTATCGCGTGATACCTCTTAATACCTCAGTGCCCTAATTTGTAGGATCGTATAGCTTGTTATTGAAATATTTGGATTTCCAATGACAAAATATCTACATGCATTAAGATACTTCGTCCAGTTTTTATCCACTCGAGTGGCGTAGCTCAAGCAGAGCAGAGAAATTTAAAAAAAAACAATAAGTGAAGAGTGCTTAATGGGAATTACTTATCTTAGTTATCATGTTTACGGTCGCTGTCCCGTTGCGGCAAGAATAATATTAAAAAGAAGAGAAAAAGCCTTTAATAACATTTCTGATAGTGAAATAAGATGTTCATTTTTTTTTAGCCGGATTAGAACCCACGTCTCGACCATATCAAATATATCTCAAATATGAATACACAGCAATCAATTTAAACTTAATAATTACAAAATTAATTAAGCTCTCAAAGCTCTAGTTTCTCTAAATAACTTACATGATGGTAAAGCTGTTAAAGAACAAATTAATTTCGATAACTAAAACTCTAGGGTACATTTAATATATATGTCAATAAATGTTATTCATTCACAGTAAATTCTACAGTAAAGTTACAATATGACTTAAATTAAACATGGCTGTGTATATTATTCTACATTGTGTACATTAGTGAGCAAATATTTCGACTGTATTTAAGTAATTGCTTTGAAATATTGCGGCAGTTGCGGCATATCCATATGTATATTATGTGCATACTAAAAGTCAATTATGTACTGTATTACAGAAGCTTAAAAAAACACTTGCCAGTAGATTTTTTAAGCAAATCGCGCAACAACTACTGAACAAAAATCATAGAATTTATAGCTAAGAGTATAATGTTGCCAATCATCAAAATATTAATTGATTTTATTTTTCTACCCTATAAAAAGGTTAAAAACCGAAATTTGACTTTCGGTTACTTTGGTTACTTATTACTGACTAATTAGTCATAATAATATTTTTTTTGATGAAGGTAATTCAGCTAGAAGTCACTTCTTGTCACAACTTTAAAAACAGCATAGGTAACTTAGTTTAGGCAAAAGTTTAGGTAACGTAGTGAAACTAAGTCTAGCTTACTTTAGATAAAAATTTACTAAAATAAATTATGAGGAATATTCTCAATATTTATTCTAGGACAAAGAATATAAATCTAGCCCGAGAATATTGTAAAATATTGTTACAATAATCCACGGGTGTGTTAAGAATTCACGAGACGCATATAAATGGCGTTTCAATACAGAATGAATAATTTTCTTCTCGCTGTGTGAACATGCTGTATAGTGTACATATTATATAGGTACTTCATAGTTTGTTCACATAAAAGTAGTTTATGCTATATTATTTTTTAATGTTTAATGTAAATACTCGTATTAATAAAAGTAAAAATGAAACGTTGTGTGAAAGAGATTTTCACAAATTTCCTCTACCCAAAGATTATTACAAAGAACAATCATTTATTTATTGATAACGCAGCGTGATAAAGAACGCATGGCTTAGTGGTCAGAGCGCTAAGCTTCCATGAGTTGCGGGTTCAAATCCCGCTGCGTTCTAATTTTATATTTTCTTTAATAATTTTTTTTACTCTTGCATATGTCTGTTATACTATTATTTCATCTTCCACTGGTATTTCCACTTACTTCAATTTACGTAGGTTTCAAGAGATGTATTTAAATAACTTATAAGTACTGTAGTAGTTCTTATATATACAGCGCTCGACTCTCAATGAGAGCTACGGAATAATAAAACGTTTCTAAGTATTCTTTATTTACACGAGTTCGTTCTCGGCATCCGAATGAGTTCTTAGGATCTAACCTTTTATTTATTTAATATAAGGAGGATCGCCCTCGCTTATGTCAGATTTAGTCCTAAATGTATTTTTTATTTTTTAATATTTCGCTTGAGAGTAAAAATGACGGTTACAAATACAAATGACGTTGTTTAATGTCGAATATATTATACGAAGTCGAAGAAGAGGAGTGACGAAGAGGAAAGGTCTCTGCCTATACACGCGACGGTTTGTGGGTTCGATTCCCACTCGGGGAGAATGAATTATTTTCATTTTCTTCGCTCTGGCAACAAGGCGAAAAGCGCGGCGTCGAGTTCCGCCACTCAACACGTAATGCCTCGAAAGACGGAAAGCGGGGAACGGAGTGACTTAACACTAGGTTCCTTTAACTTACGGTTCCTTCTGCCTACCCTGCTGCGGGATACAGCGTGAAGATAATTTATTATACGAAGTAAAGTCCATCAACTAAACTAAGTGTGTTATTAATATAAGAATTCGATTTTATTTTAAATTTGAAACTTATAACTACACTACTAAACAGTTCAGTTCTTTACTTAGGACGTTTCAAGAGTGCCAAAGCGTGATATGGAGAACATATGGAGAAACTAAAGCTAAGCAAGAATGGAGAATGAATGTGGCTTTAAGTGTGACAGGTTATTAATTAATGATACGTTCTGAAAATATTAGGATTATAAAAATATTGAATATGTATAAATAAAAGGTTGTTATTCTAAAATTGTATCTTGTAGATTTTATTAGAAATATATTGCGATGAGTGAATAAGACAATTATCGATAAAAACCAGCCATTTAAAAACCCAACTCAAAAATTTTTCTTCAGCATTAAAATTTAAAAACGAAGTTAAAAAACAGCAAACATTTTTCTTGTCTTCATAATAAAAATTTAGTCTTAACGATTTCAATGTAAGTATTAAGTGACGACAAAATGCAGTTAGTCTATTCATATAAGCTTTTATATATTAAAACTTTTAAAAAGGGTATAAAAGCTCGCCATACTTTTACCACATACAATAAAAAATATGATATATTGTAAAAGTTCATAGCATTGTGAATTACCACACTGATTTACCTTCTATATAAGTATAATTTTTCTGTACGTGTGTTTATGATCATATTTTTTTTTGTATATTATAATGAGACAGACAGACAAACTGTCAGAAACATCATGATTGTGTACTCTTCCTTGTGGTATTTACTTGCAATTAAAGTACAAAGTAACATTATTTTCTTAACATTACATTCTTCTATAGTGTAATATTAGCTCTTTTTTACCGTACACTCTCTTTTGTGTGTTCTCCATTCGACGTGACATTGGCGAAGTGATTTATGCTCCACTGGCACGCTCGAAACGCCATATATAAAGACAACAACAACAACAACAACATTATTTAAAAAGTAATCAAAATACTCATATAAAGCGAATTTTAATATGTAAAAATATATATATTGTTTTTGCAAAATATCCAATTGTATCCACTGTTCATTGTTTTATTGACCGAGAGCTAAATAGTTAATTGCTGTATTCAAAAATTCACTTTCTCATACATATAATATGTTAAATTATAAAACGTATTTATTCGTGTATGTTAACTCGCCCATGTAATATTCATTAAAAATACTGGGGATATGTTTACGTTTAATGACATGGTATTTTTTTAGTTTACCCTTATCGCTCTATCGCTCTATCGAAAGAATGTTGTATATATAATATATTCTTTGTATATTATATATATATATATGTACATATATGTATAAATGATAAATGTAAATTACAATGTCAATCAGGTATATAGATTTGTGCTAAAGTACGACGATGTTTCCCTTCATTTATATTAATTATAATTTTTTTTTATTTTCACACCTGTTTATTTCAGTCCAGAGACATCTTTTATGGAAACATGTTTATTCTTCTTGCATCAGTTTAATATTTTCCAGATATAAGTAAAGATACTTTCTGCTCTCTTATTGTACTATGTTAATCGTCTATGTTAATCGTAATACGATAGTTGCTCTCGCAAGCTTTATTCATTATTAATCAAGCGCACGGTATTTGCTTAGCAAAAGAACTATAATTCGGTTATCGATGATAGAGCTTTCAGATCGCGTAGTACATAATCGAATTGTCTTTTCCAGTTAGTCAATAAACGTTCGCCTTCTTTTGTAGCAGAAGCTTTTTTTTATAATATAATTAGCTTCACGCTGTAACCTGTAATTAGGCTTAGAGAATCTAGTCTTAAGTTACTCCAGTACCTGAAAATTTAACATGGAGATACCTTCGACGTATTCCCATGAAGGGGATATAGATCAGGTTCTTGCAAAACTTTTTTGTAAGAAACACCCGATGTTTGCATTAAAATATTAATTTGAAAAAGTATTGAACAAAATGTCGATGACGAAGCCATTATTTAGATGATATATCAATTGTAGCTTACCAATTATCAGGTAGGAGTTATCTGCAAAAGTTAAGGTTAAGGGTAAAAATATTAAAATAGAATATACACAAACTACGGGGAAATGCGATAAAAAATTTTGAAACCCGCGATTTGAAGCCCGCACCAATCGGGCACCAACCGCCCAAGCACTGTTACCACTAAGTAATACGTTCACATCAAGCTACGTTGAAGTTATTACACATTTATAACTACTTATTTACCTATGTTGTTCTCTCTGTAGGTGATTAATTATAAATAAAATACTTTTGAATACAGTTAGCTGCTTGATAATATATATATATATATATATATATATATATATATATATATATATATATATATATATATATATATATATATATATATATATATATATATATATATATGTATATATATATATATATATATTATATATATATATATATATATATATATATATATATATATATATATATATATATATATATATATATATATATATATATATATATATATATGTACATTTACTATTGCACTTCGGACATCAATTAAATTCTAAAAACTTTTATTTACCTTGTCGAGCTTTTAAGTTATTTCATAAAATATGAAAGTACATGTATAATAAATTTGTGCATCAGTCATATAGCTCTCGATACTGAAACTGACTAAATTTCAAATACACATTTTCATTTCTAATATAATGACACGCTTTCTCTTCTTAATGAATTACCAGTTTCACGCTATATACCTCATATAGTGGGTCAGACCTTAGTGTCGAGACACTTCGTGTTCCACTTTCCACGTTAATTTGAAACACTACATTTTCTGTGACAGAAGTAAATGCCGAACTTTATCTTATTATGGCAAGAAAATGAAAAGAATTCTTTCGCGTGTCATCGTGTTTACAACCAGATGCTTTGCCACTCAGCCTTGAGCTTTTTATTAAAGAATATTTAGTGAGAAAATTTTGTACTTTATAAGCCATGAAGTCTAAATTACGGCTGCCAAATGAGCGGCAATTGGATATCGAACCTACGGCCTCCTCGTGCACACACACTTTTATAGACACTATAGGTTCTTTTTTTAAGCTTTGATGCAAAAAAGTGATAAAAAAAATGTCTAGTCACACTATTTGGTATCTGGAGTTTATAATTTGTGTGAGCTATTGACGAATGACACTTTAAAAGCGCTCGCTGGTTTTTAATTGGAGAGTTCATTCTTTAAGTGTGGTGAATAAAAGCTTTATATGCTTTCTAATTGAGTGTAAATAATTTTGTATAGAAAATATACACATTAATATTGTAATTTTTTTTAAATACCCTAGATTCTGAATTTACTACTATTCGGCTAAGTTGGTAGAACTGTTTAGAAAGAACGTATTAAAAGTTAATATAGACGATACAAAAATAACACTTAATTAAAAAATTAAATTATAATAATTTACGCTTGTGAGTAATGACAGCTAAGTAATGACAGTATGCACTGATCCATTCGGCTACGGTACCCTGAGCCATACCATAAACTGACACCATACTGAACAACTTTAAGCTCTAAGGTGGCTTTTTTTATTTCTTATAGATTAGCAATGCACAGTGAAAAGATTCAATGTACAGACACACCTTGTACTATTTTATTACATAAAATTAAAAAATATATATGATTATTTAAAAATATATGGCAACCAGGCAATAGAAACTCGCCTGCCAATTTGAAGCTGCTGTCTCCGTTTACGATATGAATGCTTCTCAATTATACCTAATGGTGATCAGACACTGTGTGACGTCACACTGTTAATGCGACGGTTGTGGGTTCAATCCCTATTGGACAAACAAATATATTTAAAAAAAATTCACATCTCTGCTTGAGTAATCACAAAACACGTGACGAAAAGGAAGAAGTATGTCAGTACCTATGAAATAAGTTTTTTCTATTCGGTTAGCCTTCATATTTTTTTTAAATTCAAAAGTATAGTCAACTGGTGCATGGCAGCGGAATGATGTCATTGTGATAAGTGCACCTAATTAGGGAGAACAGAGGCTTTTGTTAGACTTTTAATTATAGCCAATTAGTGTTTCCTCTAAAAATTTTGTATAAAAACTTGCTTTTTTTAAAATTTTGCCTCGTAATAGGTTGTGTTTATTTTATGTAACATAATGTTACGGATAACGGCATGTCTAAACACTAGGTTCCCTATGCCTATCCAGCTGTATAAATATATAGGATACGTTAAAGAAGACAAAGTTAAAATATGATAAACATGAATCCGTATTATATATGTATATTAAATTTAGTTAATTATTTTGAAATGGAAAGTAAATTACCGTCAAAGCAGTGGGTTCGGTTCTCACTCGAAAGAATATATTATTTTAATTTGGCGGAAAATAGAAAACCACAATGCCTTAATACCATATCCACTGTACAGGATAAATCGTAAAGCTTAAAAAAGAAGATTGCCATACAAATGTATTAATTACAAGATACTCATACACTTTTCGAAGGCAGTAGTAACGCAGCGGCACTGCGTGTGACTGTAACGTGACGGTCACTCGTTCGATTCCTTCTCGAGGGAAATGGATTATTTTCATGTCCTGCCATTCAGCACATAATATCTAGAATATTTGGTGGAAAGTGTCAATACTAGGTTCGCTCTAGTCTATCCTGCTATATGCGGGATATGGCGTGAAGCTAAAAACATATATTTATTTATATTATATAAATGCAGATTTCTTAGTACTATTCCGATGCACAGATTTTCAATAGAGGAATTCAACGTTCAAAATATACAGCGTATAAAATTCGATATTCCACCTCAATAGCGGTTGAAAAATATGAATCGGTTTTCGCGAATGGCTTTTATTGCATGCTATGAATGCTCAATGGTAAGCAATCCTGACTTACGGTTTTTGGAATATTTTGCTTTGGTTCGGTCACGGGTTCAATTTCTGTGGGAAGCAATTATTTTATTTCTTTAGATTAATTAAAACAAAAAAGTTTATAGTTATTATATTATACTATATTTTATTTATGGTAGTAGTTTTAGGGAGCCGTACCTCTAAATGAAAGGCAATAAAATATTCCTTATAGAATAATCTTGCTTACCTGATCCCTGTCTGTCCGTATGTCAAGGCTATCTTTCACAAGATCTTGGGGAGGTGTCACGCTGGAATTAGTATCAAATATACTGGTCTTGTAGTCTATAGAAAATATCAAGTTTCTAGTCAAAACAATTAAGATTTTTTTGTCTTTTTTGATTTTTTTGTTTTTTTTTTTACTTTGTCGCATTTTGTATGAAATTCACCTTATAATCAAAACCTAAATATGATACTTTCTATTGACCGAAAACTATGAACAAAGAACTTTTACCTACCTACAAACAAAGGTAGACTCCAAAATTTGAATATTTATAGATATATCACAGAATCAAAATTACAAACTTATATCTGTAGTTCATTACATAACTAATTTGTGTATTCACTCGCATATTTAAGTTTGTTCTTTATAAGGTGAGCTTCATTGACATGGAATTATTTAACAAGAAACGAGAAAGTACAGTACAAATGCTGATAATTGATAAGTTTATCACAGATAAGACGTTCATAAACATATATAAAATATATACATATATATACAAATATAGTAGCAAATTTATGTTTGTCAATTTTTATAAATTATTCTTTGCGCTACCTACAATAATGAAATAAGTACAGAACCCTCCGCGCGACTTCCACTCGCACTTGACCGAAATTTACGAAACTGTTAATATAAATAAACAAAAATATAATATAGAATTGTTTAATACAAAGAATAAACAAAAACATTAAAATAATTTAAAACCTTTTCTAATTTGTTGGTACTTCGCGCATATTATTAAGGCCCCGAATGAAATACTCTCCAGAAGTTAGAAGATGTGTGAATTGTATATTCATTGGAAGTTACGTCTCAAATTACATTACTGGAATATCCCCAAAAGTTTTCGGGGGTAGATATTTATGGGGCTTTACCGTAATTAAATTACCAAATTTAATTATCATAATGCGAATGTAACAGAATTTTGTTTGATCGATAGCGTGTAATATAATTAAAGGAGGTTACAATATACGCCTAATGGCTTTAAGCTATATGCTAGGAACCTAATATTAAGACTAATATATACCTGTTGTGCCGCTCTTTGTTTATGTCATAATTTATGATATTCAAGATAAAGGAAATTTTGTCTATTAGTGGTGGAAGAAATAAAAAAAGATGGTACTTTAAGCTTTATTTGAACATTATGTGTACACGTATATGTTTGTGTTCATTTAATTATTACACTTCGTCTCCCGCTTTAAAAGAAAGCTTAAAAAAGTTTACTGTTATGCTAATTATAATTTACATTTTATTTTATACATGAAAGAAAAATAAAAATATTTGTAAGTAAGGAAATTCGATGAAGACCCTCCCCTCCCAGTACATACCTGCGTGAGATGTAGGCCATTTTATTTTATCTTCGCATTTTATGATATGTCCCATACGTGCCTCCCGTGACAGAGGGCATAGGATCGAGAGGTACGATCCAAACATTCATTGCTAGAACTCTCTAAGGAATTTTAAAAATACCTATGGATAAGTTAAATTCAAGAAAGTTATATTGAAATGTATACTAATATATTGTAAATATCTAGCTTTAAAGTTGAAATCAAAGGTAAATAGTAATGAAAAATCTCTCCGCTCTCTACTTCGCGTATTAGTACTTATGTAAAGAGAGAAAGAAATAAAATTATAATTTATAAAACCGCACTCTCGATGGAATTGAACCTGTAATCTAAATAATTCCTTTTATTGTATATTTCTGTTATTTTTTCTCTGTTCAGTTGTTTGAACAACATTATTAACCGACTGCCAAATTAAGAGTAGGAGAAGAGCTAACACTTTCTTTTGTATGTAATGCGATAACCGATTATTATTAATGGATTTTAGTACAGTTTTTTTTTTAACTTACACTTGTTTTAAAAACACTTAGATTTACACTTGTTTACACTTACAGCTTTTTATTTATTTAATATTTATTGCTGCCTTTTTGCTAACATACGTTCAGTAGTACTGTGCTAGTTGTTTTAGTTCAATTACTTTAAAATAAATTACTTATAAATATTATACAAAAAATGTTAATTCATTTAAAAAAATTCTATTAAAAGTTGATGTTCTATTGACTTATAACTCCGTCACAATTTTCCATTACAAAATATTATCTGGAATTAATAATAAGTAAATACGGCATAATATAATATACGTCGTAATAATATTTTGAACGTATTTTAGTCTATTCTAAGCTTTATTTGAACACATTATTTTTTTTTATATTTATTTTAATTTTACTATTACATTTGTCTCCTACTTTATATAGATTTTGTGTGAAATAAAAAGCTCTAGAATACTTACCGTTGACCTAGAATTATGAAATGTAATGTAGGTTTTAATTACGCGGCGATTGTCATACATAATGCAGAAAATCAAGCATAAGCGCTTATACCTTTTGATTGCGTTGACTAGAAGCTTGATTTTTCCGATGCTTCAAGAGGCTATCGGTTTAGAAATTTGATATTTATTTCAGCTTGATACCTCCGCTTGTTTTTGAGAAAATTATCGTGACAGACGGGCATACACACAGACACACAGATGAACAAATAAACTCTGTCTTCTCCTTTTGAGGTACGGAACCCTAAAAAAGCCAATAATTCTAAATTCATTTGTATATCACAGAAAAAAACAATCTCAAAGTTATATGTGCAAGTGTTTTACTGTAAGGTAAGTGCATATGACTAATAATTTAAATATTATAACTTTTGATACTCTTTTTCTTTAGTAGACCAATTTTTATGAATATAGTACGAAACTCTCAGTGCGCGAGTTCGACTCGCACTTGACCGATATTTTTTTTTAATATCCACTCCACTCTATTAATACTGTTAAAAACGTACTCGAGGATCGTAAAATGCCATATGGTGAACACTTGAGTTGTTATAAGAAAAGCTGTATATTTAAATCATCAAACATATCTAGAATTGTTTTATATAAGCAAAAATATATACTTTATAAATATATATATTTTTTTTATGATTATTATTTTATATAGCTTCAAGTGAAATCCTCAGCAGGATAGCTGAAGAGTACAAAGCGCCGAACTGCACACCTCTTTCGGCTCGTCCTCTTTTATGTACCTCGTCATTCATACCCTCAGGGTTGCTCACGCGATTTACGTCACTTTCCTCCAGTATCATCTGTGATCTTCAAGATCAACCAAGGTCTCCGTATACCTCTTACACAAATTAAAGTAATCATTGTTGCCTTACAAATTTCTATAAATACCGAATGTTCTATACTTGGTAACTTTTATGATTAAAGGCATTTCCTGTTATCTTTCGAGTCACTGTTTAGTAAAGCAATCCTAATGATAATTAATTGTTGGTTTATGAAATGTGTTTATAATATGTTTTATTCTACTTATTTAGTTAGATATTCTTGGTTAATTCTCATATAGAAGAATTTTAACCTTTTTTCATATAAATAATAACTAAAATCGTAATTATCATAATTATTTAAAAAAATATGGTTAAAAATAACAAACAAAAAAACTAATAATTATATTCTTTGAAAAATATTATAGTATATAAATCTATTCCCGTACCGGGAATCGAACCCGAGCCTCCTGGGTGAAAGCCAGGTATCCTAGCCACTAGACCATACGGGATTGTACTGCGAAGAGTATAAACATCCACTAATAATTAAAATTTATAAAAAAATATTTTTTTTAACAGGTATTTTTAAAACGTCCCTTGGCGTACTTGGCAGAATTCACATTAAATAAGATTAAATAAAATTGAAATATTCCAAAAAAATCGTCAACACTAATTTAACCAAACACTGGCAAAAGCTGTAAAAATATCAAAACTTTAAAGCTTTGAAAGCTAAATAATTTCAATTCAACTTTTACAGCGAAAAATTTCCATATGAAAAAACTCATTCGATTGTAAACTTGCCGGATTCAATTACCTCCTTTGTTCCGTCGGTGGCGTGCACCTCGACTCAGCGTGCTGTGTTAATCACTTTTATTTCTTATATTCAATGAAAATTAGTCCACACAGTGTTTTTGCTCGGATGAAGTAAAAAACTATATGCATATTATGTAGTAATATATTACTATAACAATATAAGAATTGTATATATTGTTACGAAATATGCCAACTTCACGCTGTATCTCGCATATAACTGGTTAGGCATAGCTTAGTTGCACGCAATTCTCGAGTTGAGTGGCGTAATTCGCAGAAAGAAAAATCATTTATCTTTCTTTCTTTCCTTTTGAAAAACTTATTCTTATAACAGTTTAATTTTTTTAACATATAAAAGCTTATTAATTTACACTAACTTGAGCATGAAAGCGTACATTTTTAATCTAACAGAGATCATAATTTAACTTACTAATTTAACTAATTAATGACCATTAGTTCCGTGCGTCTTACAACGCCTTTTCATATATATATATATATATATATATATATATATATATATATATATATATATATATATATATATATATATATATATATATATATATATATATATGCACTTATACATATATAAAGTTAATAATTATAATATTTCATTTGTTACAGGCGTACACACCGACTGGCTTCGAGAAATATGGCTACACGTGCACAGTAGCAGACTATAGAGTCAATTATTCTGTTTGGGACACATCAGGTGGGTAATGGATACAAGAAATTCATATTAATATTATTTAAATGAAGTAGCGATTGTATTTCTTTTATTTTCATTTTCTCTAGTAAAAGCTTTTCTCTAGTTAGTAACAGCTTTGTAATAGCCAGCCATATTACCAAATAGGTGGGGCGTAGCAAACGGATTTAATAGAAGAGTCTACAACATACATATATAGATATTGTTGTTGTTATATTTGATTTATATATTTAAACCCAGAGCATTCATATTTAAAGTAGTGATTATATTACTCTATTTGCAGTGCTAAGACTAAGTCACTACTTACTACTGAACGGTCACTAGCTATATGGAAATGTTGCTTAAAGCGAGGCTTAAATCGCTGCCACGCAGATGGGTGGTGCATTAAATGTGATATATACATAAGTGTACATAAAATCTATATTAAATACATTCATACATTTTTTTATATCTTCACGCTGTATCCAGTACATAGCTGGTAGGCAAAGGGCACCGTAAGCTGAAGGAAGTAGTGTTAAGACACTTGAGTGGCGGAACTCAACGCCGCACTTTTGCCTTGTTGCCAGATTAATCGAACCCACAAACGGTCGCGTTTACAGGGAGACGCTGTTCCCTTGAACGTTCGGTCGGTCCTACAATCCCATTACATTAATACAAACTTACGAATAAATAGTACTATACATACTCTACATGTATCCTTTACGACATAGTGCACTGATAGTAGAGATGCTGATGTCACTAACCGAACCCCACAAAATAAATTACTCGTATATATATACAAACAACATTAAAACAAACCATTTAGCATGTCCGTCTGTTCATAAAGCAGCGCTATCTCTCGCACGCACGCGTTCAAAGTCACGTAACTTTAAAGCGGTGACAAATGACTATTTGCATCGTTGTGTGCTAGGACCTGGGCAAGTTGTTCCTGAAAAATTTACTTTTTTAATTTCAAAAATATTATTAATATATGTTCTTATATATTACTTACTGTGAAATCTGTATATGCAGCTATAATATTTTGAGATTCTTATATTGACACGATTGACTCTACAATATTATAAAATTATTTCAATCGATTAAAGTTGTATTTCTTATATATATATTTAAATAAAACATATAATGGTTTATAATGTATTAATTATATGTTTGTGTTATGTCTGTTTTAATACAATAAAGCTTCAGAATTTGTTTGGTAGTACGCGCTAATCTCAAGAACTGCAAGTTTTCAGTTGCAAGAAATATTTTTTATGTTAGCCAGTCCATTTATCGAGGATGGCTTAAGCCATATTGCATGACGTTAATATTTTCTACGTAACGCATTATTCCTAAACTCTAGAGCTACCCCGAGCACTAGAATGTGTGTGTGAATGTCATACAGGTAACTTTTTCCACCCGTCTCCAACGGATAAGCTTTTTTAAAAATTATAGCTAACTATAATAATGAGAAGTTTATTATTTACAAATTGTCTTCTACCTTCAGCTTTAAACTTCGTAAAATGTCATCTTACGTCCTTTCAAGTGGAAAGACCGGATTTTTTCCCGTTCCCGTAGAAATTTCAGAAAGTCCTGGTTTACTGTACTGATCTACATACACGTCTCCATACACAAAGACTATACACGTTAAATTTCAGTGTTTTGTATTCAGTAGATTCAGCTGTGAATTGGTAGTCAGTTAGTCACATATACAATTATATATATATATATATATATATATATATATATATATATATATATATATATATATATATATATATATATATATGAATGTATATATATTTGAACTCGTTACCCTCCATTGTAACTACCTCTGATTACCGGGCCCATAGTAATTTTATTTACATCATACGAGTAGTTTTAGGAATGTTTTAACATCCGGACGGTGTAAAGCCCATCTGCGATGCACTTGATAATAAACATTGTACAGGAAAAGGGAGCAAATAAAATAAACGATATCTTTAGGAACGCACTGTTGGGTAAATATTTTTAAATTAATTAAACTGTAATATAATTTTATTCAAATAGATGCTTTTGATTAAGATTAACTAATTGTTTAGCTTATCTGTAGCTTTTTTGCTTAATTTCCATTTTTAGTATATAAAGGAATAGTTATATAGTATATATCTATTTATATGAAAAATATATATATATATATATATATATATATATATATATATATATATATATATATATATAGAGAATACGTACAGTATATAGTTAATAATATAATTTCATATTTTTAAAGTTATATTGTGATACAATGTTGCGTTATTACATAGTACATTTTATATCCTTAAGGTTTCAACGATTGAGCCTTTATACTAGAGAGCTTTCACCGTCTGCAGCTTTAAAACTTATTTTATAATATTCTTTATAGACATTTCTGGAACGAGAGCTTCAAATTTCATACTGAAGCTTTATAATGAGAATTAGCTTTTACCTGCGACTTCACCCTCTGGGTTCAGCACAAATAACTATGCATATGACACCAGATACAAGTTCACGAGACCCTGACCGCTGGCACAGTGTTGTACCGAAAGGACTAATGTAGTATAATTTAACCTGAAAAAAGCCTGAATAAAGTCACTCATATAAACAACAAGAGTCAATTCATTCATATAAACAACTTTTTTAGCTTTTATAATATCACTATTCCTATAATCGTTTTACTATAAAATATTTTATAAATAAGTTATTTTGAAAAATCAATAAGTTCAGTACAAAGATATACTCGAGTGTGTTTACATTTACGTTTATGCCGGTATTTTTTTATGTTTTCCTCATTATAGCGGAGAAGACGGAGAGTTTTTAAATAATTTCACGGTTTTTTTAACAAATATACATAAAAATCTTAGTGGTGTAACCTTCACACGTTTATGAAGGTGACGTCATTATGGAATAGTTACGCCACAAATAACTGTACTGTACGTTGGTAGTGGGTGAAAATCCCACTCAGAAGAATAATTAAAAATTTTGTTTTTTTTTTTATTAATTTAGGCAAAAATGATATTATATTCTGCCACAATATACATAATTACTAAGACATTTGTATGTAGCGGAACTTAACGCTGCGACTTATTTTTCTTGTCTTAAATAGATATTACCCGAGTGTAAATTGAACTCACAACTGCTAACCAAAATAAATAATATTAAAACTAAAAATTTACTAAAACAATAAAAAAAAGAAAATGGAGGCACTAATTTAAATTGTGATACGCCGCAATGCTAAATCTTTAATATAAGCAACAAATATTTTGTCACTAGCCATGTAGGCAAAAATTACGTAGTGCTAAGACACCAATATATATATATATATATATATATATATATATATAATATATATATATATATATATATATATATATATATATATATATATATATATATATATATATATATATATATATATATATATATATATATATATATATATATATATAAGCTATGTCAGTCTTGCATATAGCTTAATTGGTTAAATATATTAATTTATATATTTAACCAATTAAGCTATATGTAAGACTGACATAGCTTATATATATAGCATTTGTGTTAATTCAACCGTCGTAACTGATTAGTCATATCGCCAATACAAACATATTACATTATGACATGTGAAGCCTCCCTTTAACAGATCGGCCAGTTCAATTATATTATACTAGGTATATAGTCACAAATGGAGATTTAAAACATATCAAAATATTTTTATTCCATAATAGGACTTTCTTTTGTTGTACATAGAGCTTGAAATAAAAATTAGCTTCTTTGTCTATGGCTTCGTCTCTGTAGTCCAATGGAAATAAGAAGTGTGTATGACACATTAAAGTCCAAGGTGACCTTGAGCTTCGATACCGTGGGCTATATCAAAACGATTAACGTGATGTTATGTTATGATATATATATATATATATATATATATATATAATATATATATATATATATATATATATATATATATATATATATATATATTATATATAGCCTGTCTCAATAAAAGGAACAAAACGAAAAAAAAATATTCAGTAGAAAAAAAATATTTGCTAGTAGCCATAAAATATAAGCCCGATACACTTCCCCTTTATAATATTGTGTTGTGTAGATCTAAACAGTACTTTAAAATAAACAGAAAGTATACTGTTCGTCATATACCAGCCCAACGTGACATCATTTGACGTTATCTTGATACAGTAAAACATATATTATAAATGTTGGCTAAATGTTTCCCCATCGTGGCGAAAGCTCCAAGCTCGAGCTTTATTACTAAACAAGCTAAACAACTTCTACACGGTGACTAATTTCTCCGCCTAACTCGCAATTGTATATTTTAGTAAAAATAAGATCATCTGAGGACCCGTCGTGGCGCAGAAGCATAGCCTCTGCCTATAAACGTGACGGTTTGTGGGTTCGATTCCCACTCGGGGACGAAGTGTCTTAATACTAGGTTCTTACAGTTCCTATGTTCCTCTGCCTACCCTGCCATGTGTGGGATACAGCATGAAGATAATTTAATTTAAATACATGAGTAAAATCACCGCATCCATTCCAAGTGAACTGAACTCCACTTACTTTAAATTTAGATAAATCTTAATGAATACAAACATAAAACATGAATTAATTACACAATTTGTATGTAATTACCATTGGAAGCGTAGGCGAAGCGAGCGTGAGAACCGATACTATCAATACACCCATCAATGGACGTAATACTAGTGTAGGTGATTTATACAGAGGTATAAGTGTAATAACACAGCATCCGATGCAGATAATCTATGGAAGATCTATAGATACGAGTATATCACATGCACTCTAATGTAAATTTATTTTACGCTGAATTCGCTTTATACATTGTAGTTTTTTGGTTTTACTAAGTGGGTTAATTAGCTCATCAGGTACAGCGTGTCACTGTACACGATTGTGGGTTCGATTCCCACTCGAGGGAGTGAATTATTTAATTTCCAAGCTCTGGTAAGAAGTTCCGCCACTCCACACTGGGTGAAAGGAGGGTGACGGAGTGTCTTAACACTAGGTTCGCTCTGTCTACCCTGCCTACCCTGAACGGGATACAGTCTGAAGCTGCATGATTAATAATATATTTGTTTCTCCAATCCAAATCCAATATATACATAAATATGGTGAAGAGAAAGCGGTAAAATAGTCACAATAAGAGGCATAATCTCAGTCACTAGTATCTTATTTATTCGAGAGTATAAAAGTACTTGTGCTTAGTTTAGCAAGGTCAGTCATTAATGACTGACGCCATAACATGAAATGAACGGAATATTTCTGTTGAAGTCTATGTAAGTACCTACATTATATATACTATATATATATATATATATTATATATATATATATATATATATATATATATATATAATATATATATATATATATATATATATATATATATATATATATATATATATATATATATATATATATATATATATATATATATATATATATAAATGTAAGTGATTATTTTTTACTTAAATCTTATCATGCTAATCATATTTATATTTGACATAAAAAGATAAAAAAATAATCGCTTTCAATTGTTTTATTTATCAATTGACCTGTTTTTATATTACTCTATATTAATACTTAAAAGTATAAAACTGCAGTTGGTTTGGTTGAACGAGCTTATCTCAGGAACTATTATTTGTTTAAACAGAAAATTCTTTTTGTATTGAATAGTCGATTTATCAACGCCGTCACGTTTATCATTAACCATTACCACACACGTAAAGCCGCAGATAAGACCTAGTTACTATAATTCAAATTTTCACATATATATATATATATATATATATATATATATATATATATATATATATATATATATATATATATATATATATATATATATATATATATATATATATCCTTCCTTCTTCTTGGCATTAGTCCCGGCTTTTGCCAGGGTCTGCCTTCCGACTGAGCCTACTCCACTTTGCACGGTCTTTAACATCCTCAGTGGACAATTTATTGGCTCTCATGTCTTGTGTCACGACATCCAGCCATCGCTTCCTTGGGTGTCCGGGTGATCTAACTCCAGGGACAGACATGTCAAGGCACTTCCTTCCGACATAGTTCTCAGATCGGCGCATAACATGGCCATACCATCTCAGGCGACGCTCTTGGAGCTTATCCACTACGTCACGGACTCCAAGACTACCTCGAATGAATGTGTTGCGTATGCGGTCGGACCGCGTCACGCCACACATCCATCTCAGCATCTTCATCTCCGTTACGTGAAGCTCTTGAGTATGCCGAGATAATGTTGGCCAACATTCGCTGCCGTATATAAGAACAGGTCGGATAATGCTCTTGTATATCAGTCCCTTGAGCTTGGGCGGTATTCTGCTATCGCAGACCACACCAGTGACCTCCCGCCATTTAGCCCAGGCAGCGTTTATACGGGCATGGATGTCGTGGTCGATGCCTCTAGACTCATGCATAACGGCTCCAAGGTACCTGAACTTCTCCGCTCCGACTTAATATATATATATATATATATATATATATATATATATATATATATATATATATATATATATATATATATATATATATATATATATATATATATAATCAAGGCTAAAAATGTAATGTAAATGAAATAGATATAAAATTATTAATAAAAAATAAGATGAATTGTTACGCTAGTCGCAAACTAAGCCACAACGTTGTTATCAATAGCAGTTATCAATAAACAAGTAAACCCTATGCAAAGTTAAATCATGTTAATCTTAAGCTTAACTTGTCTTGTGACTAATTAATGCTTCACTAATTAGGTATAAGCATACCAAAGACCGTATTACATTACAAAACGTAGAGAAAGTAGCGGATTAGAATAAATTGCGATTAAATTGTTTTCAGTTCGTTGTTTCAGTGGTCTCACTTGGTGAAACTAATTATTCCTTTGCTCTGGTAGTGCTGACAAGAGTCTTGCCACTCGACTTGTCATATCTCGATTGAAAGTCTTAGAATTGACTAAAAGTCTTCAATAGATAAGACAATCTAGATAAACTGTATATTTTCAGTTAAGTTCGTTCACTCAACACTCTTTGTTTTGGAAATTGGGCAAGAGCAGAGGGTCATATCACTAGATTCACTTTGTCTAGCCTTTTATCCGAGAAAAAAGTCAAGAAAGGCTTCTCATACTTATTTCACTATTTTTTTATCTTTAATTTAATGTATTTCCATTTCTGTATCTAGCAGCTAGCAGATAAATGCGAAGTATGTTAATGTCAGTAAATTCATGTTTTTCCATAGTTTAAAAAAAATAATTCCGATATAATTTAGTAGTATTAAAATGTTTTCGAAGTTTGGGAATCGAGTCTTTTAGGGTAGTTCTACATGTACGTACACTATTTTGTAAATTTAATAATTATTTTCTTAATTAAAATTAAATTAAGCTTATAATTAAAGTTAAGAAAATAGATTTTTTATTGAGCATTTATTCCTTGTATTGACAGGTTCGCTGAAAGAGATTTCTACAAGCGATAAGACCGCCTTAGCTTACTAATTTGTTTTAATTAGTTCATTTGCAGTTGATACTCTGTAGATATTTATATTTAAATTTCTATTCTTAACACTCAATCCACAATAAGTAATATATTATGATGTACAAATAAATAATATAATATAAAAAAAAATACAAAAAAAATATAAAAAAATACACAATAAAATTATAAAAATGTATTCACTTCATTAATCGTTTTTTTTTTAATTTCAAGAATGTTTTTTTTTATTTGCTTACATTTTGTCTAACGGCTTACTGTATAAGGTGTAGTTAGGTAATCTAGTATATAATGTCTCCAAAATAGCTAAATAGTGGAAAGCACAGTAAGGAAAATTGTATAATAAATGTACATAATATCAAAATTTGCGTTTTATTAAAGTATGGGTTCAGGTTTTAAAAATCTCTATTGGCTTTATAGCTCTTTATACCATTGTGCGAATATTGTATGAATAGGCTTTTGTTTTCACAATTTTCATAATCATACACAACTATACTTGTAATTCGACTTAACGTGTACGGCCGAAATAGCTCAGTTGGGAGAGCGTTAGACTGAAGATCTAAAGGTCCCTGGTTCGATCCCTGGTTTCGGCAGAAACTTTTTGCTTTATTTTGACAATAAGTTAAAAATTTATTTTATTTTTCATGATCTATACTTTTTTAAATTAAAAAAATATTAAGTGGTTAAAAGATTTTAAACTTATTTCTAAATTTCTTTTTTAATAAGCGTATTATTTAATAGGGTATTATTTAAGCGAATAAGTTAAATTTCTATATAAAATAAATATTTTTTTTAACCGTCGCGGTGCAGCGGTGCAGCGTGTGTGTAAACGAGACGGTCGTGGATTCGATTGCCACTCAAAAAAATTGATTATTTTAATTATATTGCTATATATATATATATATATATATATATATATATATATATATATATATATATATATATATATATATATATATATATATATATATAACTGTTATCAAGAAGCAAAGCGTAAAATATAACATTTTCATTTTCTCAAAGACCGTTACATGGGTTACGCCTATTTTGCTCTGAGAACTGTCTATACATTCACAACATTAACAGTTGGCTTATTTAAACTGTATACTGCTCTTAATACCCTTTTAATGCATCAAACGGCATTGCTCGTGGGATAACACTGAATGGAGCAACGTTTATGGGACGCTACACCAGGGACGTTCGGTTCAACGGTATTATAGAAAATACTGAAATCAATATTAAATTTTAACGTATGTCAAAGAAAAAAATTAGAGTGATGATTGTAGGTCAACGGAAAATACAATTTATAAAAATTTACAATTTTAAATTTGCGGTCGTTATCAATCATTTTGTATGCAATTAACTACAGATATAAGTTTGTAATTGTTTATTTCGGTGTTTAGATTTTCAGATTTTACATTTAATTGTACGAGTAGGTACTAACAGTTCTCGCTTCTTGTCAAATTTTAAATTTGCAGCCTCATGCAATGATGTACACAAATAAATTTGTAATATCTACATGTGAGAATTTATTACCAAATTTCATAACACTAGGTTTAGGGAACGGGTCTTTTTGAGGTACGGAGCCCTAAAAAGTAATAGAATACTTATATCTCTTCTGACATGACGTTGGCCATCGTGGCGTAATGACTTCTGACTTTAAGCGCCAAAGTTGCGAGTTCGAGCCCTACTCGGGGAATAATTTCGCCGCTCAGACTTATATCTACATACATGACATATAATGACTTATATCTATCTATCTAATATAGAAAGATTTATACTCGGCTTGCACACTACCTCTATATCTAATTTATCTATGTATGTGAGGGTCATTTGAGACGCTAATCGTCAATTTAGTTTAATATAAAGAAGTAGACGTCAAAAGGAACTTAGTGTAAGATATTGTATACCCCAACGGTGCGCGTTGTCTCTCCGCTTCGCCAAGCGAGGAAATATAGTAAATATATTCCCTTAAATGAACCCACAACTGTTGCCTTTACAGTCAGACTGTACCACTACGCCATTATAGCCTCCTGTAGTTTAATATGTGCTTAATAATCATGTTTACGCCCAGGTAAACAGTGCTAACCTACATAACTGATGTAATCAATTTACATTATGACCGCACTTCCATTCTTTATCACTATATCGTTACATCATATCTCAATAATAAATACAATATTTATATGTATATACATATATATATATATATATATATATATATATATATATATATATATATATATATATATATATATATATATATATATATATATATATATATATAATATATATATATATATATATATATATATATATATATATATATATATATATTATATATATATATATATATATATATATATATATATATATATATATTATATATATATATATATATATACACTTAAAATAAAAAGTGGGCTGAATCAAGGGCTTTTTAACATTGAAAATGATTTTTGTATGTTATATCGAGAATATAGACAAGTATTTTAAGTTAATCATTATCATATAAACACTGTGCCTGCGATTGTGACGTCATAAAATGTGTCAAATGTCATAAATATCGAATATCGATAAATAGACAACATCGACTACTTTTAAACGGCTTCGACTTTGTGTAAAAAAATAGCAGAAACCATTTGTTATACTCATACATAAATTTGTTATAATTTGTTATACGTAAATATAAGATGGCCGAGGAAACACGTATACAATAAATGTAATCATTCCCCTGAGGCCGATTTCAAGTTATAATGAAACGTTTGAAATACACCCAAGATGGACGTCGAAAATATTTATTATTTTATTTCATTTTTCATATATATCTATTTAGAAAATTATGTAGGACAGTGATAATATTGATTCTTTACTATTTTTTTATATTCACAGTTGTTTTTAAATCAGTTATTGAATAACTTTTCTTTTACAGGTACCACAGCGTATGACACTGTAAGGCCACTCGCATATCAAGACGCCAAAATATTCATGCTCTGCTTCAACATCGCTGAACCCGAAACCTTGAACAATGCCGCAGCTAAGGTAAAATTAATATGTTAATTACCTTGTAACTAGTATATACCCGGTAAGCAAACCGGTTTCGAAGAAAACGATATAAAAATTAATTGAAATTTGAATGATAATATAAAAGTTTATTTGCTCAGCAATATGTTGTAATTTTTGTTGCGTGAAATAAAATTGATTTATTGTGAGATATTTGCTAGTTAATTATTTAATTGTTAATTTCTATTAATTTATTTATTTATTTAGAAATGATTTACAAACGCCAACCCGATGGAAATCGTGTTATATGGATACTTCGCCACTGCCATATAGTTATGAGTTTAATTCCCATTACCAAATAATCACATTTGTTAGAGCCCCCCTCTCAGTATTAATATTTTAGTTTTTCCAACTTTTTCAAAAAGCATAAATTTTCAAAAAGCAAAAAGCATAAATTTTTATTATGTTACAGTGGCACAGCGTCTGACTTTAAGCACAATATTACTGGATTCAATTAAGTTAAAGATAGTACTAGTACATAATAATCTACGAAAATGGTAGTACTATTTTCGTGCTCTAGTGCCTGACCAAAGTGCCTGAGTCCCGCAAATCAACACACATTGTCTCGAATTGAGGCGGAAAGCAAAGAACTGAGTGTCTTAACACTATGTTCTCTTTGCCTAAACCGAAAAAAGAACTAATTAATGTATATTAGAGTAACATTTCAATAATTGTATGTAAGTCACAATGACAATCACAATACGTACGTCACTAATACTCGTAGCACCGACTATTAACATGGACGATATAAACTTAAATACCCTGGGAATTACACAATAGTACTGTGGCGACTACATTTGCGACCTTCCATTATTCAGCCCACCTTGCATAAGCCTTAACCTATAAGAATAAATAAAGACATGACTCATTTTACGAGTATCTTTAATATGGAAAACGTATGAAATTAAATACAAAATTAAGTTCTTTTTTACAAACATATAAAGTAAAAAAATATAATTGTATGTGATTTATCTTGAACGCAACAAAAGAGGCTTGCCTCTATTACTTTAGGTATGGAGTACAATTTTCAAATATATAAATAATATTGTAGAAAATATATAATAGATAGATAGATGTTAAAAGGCAATCATTTTTTTTTATTAATTTTGTTTTGTAAGTAGTCTTACGTAAATATATACAAAGAATGTGATGATAACTTTTTTTATTAATTACATACACAATGTAAAATGAACAATAGCGCTTTTTTTTTAAAATAGATTATTTTTGGTTTTCTCATTTTGGTTACAAGGTCCGAATAAAATGAGAATAGAGTGTCTTAACACTTTATCTCTGCAAAATAAGAATAGAAAGCATGACGCTTAGGAAACTTCAACAACAAAAAAGATCTAATAGCATGTCGCTGAAAGGCAATCAATATCAAGTTGCCTCTTCACTGAGAGCCTTCCGTCCGTGCACTTGTGTTTCCGCCACAGACCGGAAATTTGTTTCTCGGCAACACAATACAATTTATTTTTATCACCTGTGAGACCGTGAATAGCTTATATTGAAAATAGCCTTTTAGCCTAAGGTGAAACAAAACAATAATATAGATAGAGATATTTGGTGTTATTAAGAATTTATATATTCATAACAGAAACTTTAATACTTTCTTGCTTTAAAGTTAAACTTTCATTGAAATTTGACTTTATATTTAAAGTCAAGTGTCTTGACGCCATTGTGGTAGAGCAGCTTCTGACTGTAAATCCTACGGTTGTAGGTGGCATGTGAACGATTTATTTCCTCGTACATAAAGATGAAGCAGCATTTAAATCCAACACTCCACACGCGATGGTTCAAATTTCAGTGGAAAGAGGAGAGTCTTAACTAACTAGGTCTCTCCGCCTACCCTGCCAGGTGGTATAAAAAATAAACCTAAAATAATTATATTTGACAACTTCTGATTTTGGCACAGTTAACCATTATATAAATAAATGAATAGCTTCACGCTATTTCTCCCATATAGCAATATAGCAGGGTAGATGGTGGAACCAAGTGTTAAGACACTCCGTTCCCCACGTTCCGTCTACTTCTGAAACATTGGGTGTCGTGTGGCGAAACTCAACGCCGCGATTCATCTTAATCATAATATAATTTGATTTATTAGAAATTAATTCATTATTATGTTTGTGCAAATATAATAAAGTACACACATGAGTACGAACCGAATGTCTAACTTATATGAGAATCAGATCCACAAGCCTCGACTAATCATTTAATAAACTAGTAAGATAAATCATTTACATATATAGTTATTAAATTTAGAAATCATTTACATATTTTTACCATAAAATATAAAATATTTAAAATTTTATACATTTATTTGCAGATAGTTTATGCATTGGAACTAATTGATTAAAATTTTTGTAATACTGATAAATGGACACGGTAAGTTATATTTAATTTAGCATTAGCTACCTATATAATTAGATTTTTTTTTAAATAACCAATAATTAAACGTCTTTCATACAAGCAGTCGTTCATTCGTATATATATTAAACACTGCGCGATAAATAAAAAGAAGTGACCGATAACCTGAGATCACGTAACCTTATCTACGCGTTGCAAGTAACAGCGGCAATAAGCTTGATTTGCTACTTATATAATTAATACTTCATATAATTGCATTAATAACATGATAACACAGTGGGGACGTATCTAAAGGATTGCGATAGTAACGGGTACAAATCCAAATCAGGTTTATTTTGTACCTGTATATTTATGCAGTTATAACAGATTATACCTCATCATATACTAAGAATGTTGTGAAATTATATGAATGATTAAAATAAATTTAAAGGCTACAACAAAGAAGCTATCGTGGCGCAACAATATTTATACAATATATTAATATGTACTAAAGTGAAATTTCATGACTATGATGAAATTATGTCTGTGTGTAAACGCAAATGCTTTTAATTAAAGCCCCCCTCTTAGGAAAATTGATTATTTCGATTTCCCCGTTTAAGTAAGAAAAATTGCGACTTTGAAATTCGCCGTTCAACAAATTAGCTAGCCGTTGTCATTAGCTTCTCTCTCTATATACCTTAGTATATGCAAGTAAAATAAATCTTTGTGAAGCTTATTAAACTTTTAATAAAATATCGTTGAAGAGCGAGCAGTACTCGTGCATTGAAGGTTCCTTACCAATTTCATGATTGTAGGTCAACAGCACATACAAATCGTATAATAATTGACAAACTTATTTTTGCGGTCGAATCAACTACAGATATATCTATGTTTCTAATGGTTTCTTACTGTGTTATATTTATAAATTATCCATTTTCAGTTTGTTCTCTTATTTATACTGTAAGTTCTCACTTCTTGTTAAATTTCATAAGTCTACGTCAACGAAGTACAATAAACAAACAGATGGACAAACAAAAAATTATCCTATATGAGTTTCGTTTTTCCTTTTCAGGTACGGAAACCTTAAAAACGGAAAATGTTAAATCTAGCAGCTAAATGATAACTTAGCGTGTAATGGAGCGATTAAGTTTTTTTATTGGAAAACATTTAAGTAGGATAGCTTTAGAAGAAGTGCAATGTAAAGTTGAAATTGCACATAAAAGTTTTAAATGCGATGTAATAAATATATTTTGAAGTGAATGTTAATGTTCGTAAGAATTTCAAACGGCTGTTTGTCTTCTGATTTTTATTGCTTTTTTCATAAAGAATTAGTTTAAGGTTTTAAAGGAATTGTTATATTATTCATAGCTATACACTCTAAAAATAAGATTTATCCATATAAGTAAACTAAAGAACTAAATGAATATTATATAATATGAAGTTAAAGGGCATTCATGTTTAAAGGAAAGGTAAATCTATATAAATAACATTAAGTTGATTGGTTTTTTATATTATTATGCAAGTATTATTTTTAAAAAAATCTTAAAAATGTTTGTAAATTTGTGTGTAAAAAATACATTGCTGCCGAAACCCGGGATCGAACCAGGGACCTTTAGATCTTCAGTCTAACGCTCTCCCAACTGAGCTATTTCGGCTGTGTAGCTCTAGACGGAATTTTAAGTAGATAATATGGTATCTGTTATTAGTTTCTAGCTATATCCCGCTTGTAGCAAAGTGGATAGAAAAATTGTAGTGTTAAATCTCTCTATTCTATCGACATTTTTGATAAATTTATTTAAAATTATCGACAATTTCGAATTAAACGAAATAAATGGACTTCATTAAATATAAGATATTTATGTTACAGTGGTATAGAGAGGTGCGCACTCATGGGGGGTCCGCGCCAGTACTACTCTGCGGCTGCAAAGCAGATCTGCGACACGACAAAGAAACACTCACCATGCTGTCTAAGCTAAGAACACATCCGGTCACTAGTGAAGAGGTAGGCTGTTTTTTTAAGTCCATTGACTCACTAACTGACTGACTCATATACTCATAGGATGACTGACTAACTACATTTTCTATCACTAGGGAATGACTAGTGAACTAGATCACTGTTTTCATTTATCTAACTTTACTTAATTTAATATAAAAATGTCTCAAAGTGGTATTCAAAGAGAGAAACGAGCGAGACGTGCTGTTGGGATACCTAATGATCGTTACGCTTTTTTTAACCAAAGGCACTTTTTTATATGCATATAGAAAATACAAGCCAACATTTACCCTTATGGAATTTGAATCTTGAACTGTCATTTTACATATAACATTCTGTTTGAGTCCCAACAGCGTCTTCTAGTCTAGTCGTTAATGTGAATAAAACGTTGAGAACTAGTATTGCTTGTACTATCCGCTCTAAACTGGTATAGTTAACCGTTGTAGCTGTAGTTAAGTACGAGGTTTAACTGTACGTTTTGCTCTCTCGATATTTTTATTAAGACAAAAGAAACGAAATTGTAGTTTATTTTATATAAACGATAAGTTTGATCTATTTAAGTATATAGTAGTAGAAGTATATATACATATACTACTATTTTTGCCTTTAATGGAAAAATGTTGATAAGCTAGTTTTTTATTCAGCTTTCGCCCTAAAATTTAATATGAATTTAATAAAAATTTTAAAATACTACTATTATTATTATAATATTTCAATTACTTTATGGCGTAGTCCGATATCGTCTGATTGTAAACTCAATGACTGTAAGTTCGATGACCTTTCAGGGGAAAATTTTTACATTTCCTTGCTATATAGAATAAAACGAAGCGTGTCATTTAGTTCTAACGTCTTTAATTTAGGTGGAAAGTGGAAGACAGGATGTCTGGAACACTATTCTGAATTCTCATGAGACTCTCTAGATTAATTACCCCATTAATAATGAAATTACCCCTTTCTAAAAGTGAATATTAAAGTGCTTTATCACATGGCTCTGTACCTAAAAAATCGTTTCCCACTTTATCCCGCATATAGCAGGGTAGGCAGAGGATACCTAGTGTTAGTGTGTAGACACTCCGTTCTCCGCTCTACATACATATATACCTACCTTACAAAAAATTAGTTATGTTGGGTATTTTTCCTTGTCTCATTAAATCAGAATACGCTAAAACTTTAATAAGGCATAAACTACACAACTTAGTGATATGATACTAAGAGTCGCCTATCTATAATTGGTTAATGAGTCTTCTATATAGGTCTTCTATATATATTTAATATAAAATTATAGTGATAATAATTAAAAAAGTACTTTAATTTTTGTGATAATAATTAAAATTTTGTCAAATCAAATATGTACGGTAGTGTAGGTACGCGAGAAGTGGTCCGCTAATGAACTCGAATACTTGACTGAAATGCTTTGAATGTCATTCCAATGAGTTCGTACAAGACATCTGACACCAACAATTCAGGTCACTGTTCCATTATCTAAATTATTTTGAGGCATTTAGGCCAAATATTAAATACTACAATAAAATCAATTATAATAATTTTCAAAATCATATTACATATGTACTATTTTAAAGTCCAAAAAATCGTCCGTCATATTTCGTTCAATGAATATAATTCATTTTGCTGAGTGGGAATCGAACTCGCTACTATGGTATTTATAGTCATACGCTATCTATATCTATAGCTTAAATCATTTATTATCATTACAAATATAAATGTAAAACATTAATTGCCATCCATTGTTCTTGCTAATATTTTAACTATTTCATTTCATTTTTTGTATATTTAGAAAAAAATCTATTCATATACAACTCCAGTCGTTATATTTCGGGTAGCAACTTAAATAAACTACTCAGTGGGTCATAGCATACGCTTGGAGTTGATACGTTTACGTTCCGTTTCAGAGTTGATATGTGTGCTATGACCCTCTATAGGATAGATATCCCAAATTAAGGCACATTCGAAATATTTACCGATCTAACTGGATATTTAGTTACTGTCGAGAGATTTGTACATAATATAGATCATTTATATCTATATATTAATACGAGAAGGACATTTTTTAACTAAATTTGGCATAATTAAACTTTGTATGGTAACAAGTGCAGAAAGCCAATATATTTGTATATCAATATATTACAATTTGTATATTTATTTACTTATATACTTACAACTTTTATTAAGAAGCCATTTTCTTGTTTCTTATAGTTTAGATGTTCTATTGTGTTTCTACATCAGGAATTCCAGATTCTTGATTTTTATATGTCATTATAAAGTGCTTATCTCGTTCAATAATTTTTGTTATGGCAGCATTTCACTATTTCTTAGGATTCAGCTGGTCTACGTTGAATTCAACTATGATTCGGCATCGGGTGTTATTGTCTTCAAAATCTATCTATCATCTATAAAATTTGTTAAATTTAAATGAATATATCATAAAAATAATTATTACCAAATGATACATATGATATTTTTGTTCCAGGCTCTTTCAGTAGCTAGACAGCTCGGGGCTACAACTTACGTGGAGACTTCAGCTCGCGCCTCCACCAAAGGCGTGAAAGACGCTTTTGAAGTAGCGGCTCTGGCGGCCTTAGGCAAACTGAACAAGCAACAAATGAAGCAACAGGTACATTCCTCGAAGGTTTCCACTAGACTGAGACACTAGATCTCTGAGAGAAATTTTATTAAAAATCTAGATTTTTTTTATAGTTTTACGAATTTTACAATAAATATGTTCTTAATACATTAATTTTATAATTCGAACTGATTTTATATAGCATCAAAATAATAAACTATTATTTAGAATATGGTATTATATGTTTTGATTCTAAATTTCATTCACTAGCGCCCCCGCTGGCTTCACACAGGTAAAGAAAACGCGTTACGCATGTAAATAAACGCTACTTTAATAACTAATATAACAATATAGTGGAAAACCGATGAACCGACCGATTATCCCGTTCTCAATTATACGGATTCTCGATTATCCGGCGTATCAATCATATGTTATGTAGATGTTCTTTGAGAAATAGATGTAAAAAATTATAGAGCTATTATGAAATATGTGCATAAATACACTCTTATATCTGGCTATTCGTATTATATCCGGTTATTTGGATATTCGTTTATCCGTAATCCGTATCCGTAAGCCTAAGGACATCAATCAGTCCGGTTAATCGAGTTTCTACTTTGTTCACAAAATATTACTGATATGACAATATAAATGTATTGTGATTCCTTTTTCTTTTAGTGGCCAGGCATAAAAAAGAATTAATACATTTTGCTCAATTCAAGGTTTATTTAGATATATTTATACTATTATCATACATTCTATATTTAAGTGAATCATTATGAGCAATGACAACAAAAAAGATCATTTCAAGTTAATAATTTTTAGTTGTCATTTCCAATTGTAATCGTAACTTTATATTAACATTTATACAAACTATACAAAAAAATTGGTTAGCACAAATTATTAATGAACACATTCTTACCAGAAGCAAGTCGGACGCAGTAAGAGCAAGCGTGACCTGAAGGCCGAGCTGAAGGGGCGAGCGAAGAGTTGTTGCGTCATGTGATCCGTAGCCGGCCACCCATCCAGGTGGCCGCATGACTGTTAGGCGACCACCGCCAAAAACCTACTCATCTACCTGCTTGGAAAAAAATTGTACGTTCCAGTGACATAGAAAAAACAGTACTAGGCCTAATATAGCGCCTTGTGGGACCCCCGACCAGCTATTCGAAGTAAAGACTTGAAAAATGTGTTTTCTTATACTAAATTTAACAAATTAAAAAAAAATATGATATCTTTAGTGTAATTGGAACAGAGTTCGTTTTAAAAAATCATTGAAATTAGGGTGCAATGTTGTTACGACCCTCAGGGTTAGGAGCGTAAGCCTGTGATAATGTTTAAGTAGAGCATTTTGGTAAAGGAATTCGAGAAGAATGATTTGGACCTTAGGAGGCATTAGACACTCATTCACCATGAATATTATAAATTAACATAACAATTAGGGTATTCTATTTACAGTATTTATGTACAACAGCATAACGTAGCTAAATGTGTGTTTTTCATATACATTAGTATTAAAGTTATTCATATTTTTTTCCCTATAATAGAGCATTATGCTATGTAAATAAATATCAGTAATGTATTTGATAAGAATTTTCACATTCGATGCTCAAATGGCGAAGGCGTTATAGAAAATTATATATCTAAACGATTTTTTAATTAAATATTCGATGGTTTTTGTGATAATACGTAATAATACAAATGCACAATTATGGACAATATTAAAATACGGAGGTCCACAAACTTAGTTTCACGTCCATGTTGCTGTTAGAATAGATTTTTCTACGTTAGTTTTTACAAATATTGTAATATTGCTTAATGTTCGTTCGGGCGTCTGTAGAAAAAATATTATTATACTATCTACTAAGCTGATTGATATTAAATGCACCTTTTTACTAAGAAATCCTATATAATTGGTAGTAAAATTGGTCTACTCGGTTAATATCACAGAAAACCTGATTTAAAGTAACTCCTCGTTGCACTAGTGATGACACATATTAATTATCGCATTCAAAATGCAGATAATAAAAAAATATGTATTAAGATAAACTGCCTCAGAGAGTTTTAACTCGTTTTCGTTAACTATTACATCTTGATGAGACCGTATGAGGAAAAAAATTACAGCTTCATAAAAAAATCAGCTTAACGATTGCAATAATAATTTAAAATATAGATTTAATAATTAGGTATATTAATAATTTATACTTAGTTAATATAATCTGTATTATTATAAAATTTCACGCATCGATTTCTAAACGTGCGATTAAACGATTCCAGTACCTACATACGAGTATATCTTAGACAATTGTACAATTGTCTTTTTGAAACAAGATGGAAATGATTTCGTTATTTATTACTTCTTTTCTTATCTCCTAAATTATAATTAAAAAATAGTTCTTATATAATATTTTTCAATTATGTAATGATTAAACGTTTTCTGTTTGGTACCAATCGATTTTCTTTTCTTTTTCAATTGTTTATTGTATTATAAGTCGATGTCAAGCTTTAAATTCAATGTTAGCTTTAATTATCGAATAAAAGTTATTATTATATTGGAAATTTTGTTCAATAGTAACTTTTATTTTACTAAAAGTGAAATTATGTATTTATTAAGTAACAGAATATATTTGTATTGATTTATTTATTATGCAAAATTAACATATCATTTACGTTTACGAAAAAGAAATCAGTCGAAACGATTTTTAATTCAAAATATTAAAAAATATTCATAAAAATGGAACCAATAAAAATAAATAATTTGAAAAATTTCTCAAGTGTCATCAAAATTTTGAGAATTTAGATATATATACATACATATATATAAAAATATATATATCATTAATCACACAATAATTTATATATTATATATTTATTTTGTATATTATATTACTATGATTATAATTGGTATATATATAAAATATATATATATATATTCTGAAAGACAATATGTTTAATATTTTTGGACATAATTAAATGATTTATTAAATTTACAATTGTCACTCTAAATTTAATTTTTTTTTTGCAAACGAAATTGAAGCACAAATTTGGTAAATAATAATTACATAACGTATATATATGTATATTTGAAGACATCAGTGTGAAACTGGCTTAAGTAATGATTTCTAATATATTTTTATTCATCAAAAATTATGAAACTGCTTGTGTATATCGCTGTCTCATTCATTCTAGTTCTAAAAGAAAGAGACCAACATATTGTGCTTGATAATATATCAGTAACTTATCGCACAGATTACAATTTTTCTTCTAAATTATGAATGCCACTTTCACACTGGCGTCCTTATATATTGTTTACAAACATTAGTGTAATGTTCGTGTAATATTGTTTTTGTGTAGACGGTCTTATAACGCCTCTATGAATGTTGTTAATAGATTATTAAATATAGCGTTCAATGTTTTTGATTATAAATCGTATTTTATTTTATAAATCCTTATCCCCTTAAGTCTAACCTATAAATTTAAATATACAAAATACTAGTACTTGGCACTAACCCGTGCTGTATCGACTTTGGAGGGAAAGTTTAGAATGGAAGGTTCTCTATGATCGAAAATAAATATTTTATACACAAATATAAAAAAATTAATACAAAAATATTTTATTAATTGTTTTTATTATAAATGAATTATTTTATATTCAACTCACAAATAAGGTTATTCAGTCAAACACGTGGAATATGGGCGACGTTGGGCAAAATGAGGCAAAAAAGCAACCTATGGATATCCATAGGTTGCTTAGGTAGGTAGGTAATATACGTTTATATACGTATATATGTATATATACGTTTTACATATAATAGGTATATATACGTTTTATATATATAAAACGTATATATACCTATTATTATACATAACTTCTTCTTCTTCTTCTTCTTCTTGGCATTAGTCCCGGCTTTTGCCAGGGTCTGCCTTCCGACTGAGCCTACTCCACTTTGCACGGTCTTTAACATCCTCAGTGGATAATTTATTGGCTCTCATGTCTTGTGTCACGACATCCAGCCATCGCTTCCTTGGGCGTCCGGGTGGTCTAACTCCAGGGACAGACATGTCAAGGCACTTCCTTCCGACATAGTTCTCAGATCGGCGCATAACATGGCCATACCATCTCAGGCGACGCTCTTGGAGCTTATCCACTACGTCACGGACCCCAAGACTACCTCGAATGAATGTGTTGCGTATGCGGTCGGACCGCGTCACGCCACACATCCATCTCAGCATCTTCATCTCCATGACGTGAAGCTCCTGAGTGTGCCGAGATAATGTTGGCCAACATTCGCTGCCGTATATAAGAACAGGTCGGATAATGCTCTTGTATATCAGTCCCTTGAGCTTGGGCGGTATTCTGCTATCGCAGACCACACCAGTGACCTCCCGAGTCCTCCCGAGACACACCGGAGTCCTCCCTACAGTGGCTTCCACAAGCCATGTACTCGGTCTTCGACACATTCAGTTTGAGACCACCGTTTTCAAGCGCACCCTTCCAGGCGTTCACTTTACGCTCCAGCATCAGTCGGTTCTCATCGATGAGTACTATGTCATCGGCATACATCATCAGCCACGGAGGCTGGCATTGGATGTCAGCCGAGACAGTATCCAGCACTACATTGAATAAGAACGGACTAAGAGCTGAGCCCTGGTGAACCCCTACTGTAATCGGGAAGGGCTTGGTGTCGCCAACAGCGGTCCTAACCACTGAAGCGGAGTCGTTGTACATATCTCTGATAACCTCAATATAGGCTTCAGGGATCCCCTTGGATCGCAATGCCCACCAGATACACTGACGTGGCACACAGTCAAAGGACTTCTGCAGGTCCAAAAAGGCCACATGCAGAGCTCTCCTTTTTTCCCTGTAAGCCTCCATCAAAGTTCTGAGGGCAAAAATGGCATCCATAGTGCCTGATCCTGGTTGAAACCCATACTGAGACTCAGAGACAGTACATTCTTGGCGGAGCCTGAGGCCGATCATGCGCTCGAAGAGCTTCATGGTGTGGCTCATAATCTTAATGCCCCTATAACTACCGCAATCTTGAACACTGCCCCTTCCTTTGTAAATAGGGATAATAAAGCTCTGCCGCCACTGATGTGGCATCTTTCCAGTATTCAAGATACGGTTAAACAGGTCAGTAAGTATAAGCACACCAAGAGAGCCCAACGATTTCCACGCCTCGATTGGGATGTCGTCAGGTCCTACCGCTTTTCCGTTCTTCATGCGTCGAAGACAATTACGAGTTTCGTCACGGGTTATTGGAGCAACAAGTCCGAGGTTAGGAGATAATTCAGGAGGAAGACTACAAGACTGCTGAGTGTTCAGCAACTCCTTAAAGTAGCTTCTCCATCTCTCCTTCACAGAGGCATGACTACAAAGCAACGTGCCCCGAGAATCTCTGACGCAAAGACATTTTGTAATATCCTGCGTCGCTTTATCTCGAGCACGAGCCAGTTTGTATATGAGCTTCTGCCCCTCCACAGTTTCAAGTTTATCGTACAATGGCGACAAACTTTCTCTGCGGGCTCTGGCTACAGCTCTTTTGCTGGCCCGTTTCGCTGCAATGTACTCCAGTCTGTCTTCAGGAGAGTTGGAATGCTGCCACTCTTTAAACGCAGCCTTCTTTTCCTGAATCACCCCCTGCACCTGGTCATTCCACCACCATGTCTCCCTGTCGATGACACGCCCACCCTTAGTAACACCAAGAACTCGCTTGCCCGCCGCAATGATTGCTGAATGAGCTCCATCCCATGCCTGTTGCCAGTGCCAGTCTGAGCGGTCTCGGCGTTAGTCAGTAGATTCTGACTCTCCACCTCCGCCAAGAAGTCGGTCTGCATCGGCCCATTCAACAACCACCACTTAAGTCTAGGCTTGCGTTTCTCGGCTACTTTCTTTTTCGGGGTAACATTATAGTCCATGACAAGGAGGCGATGTTGGGCCGTCAGGCTTTCGCCGGAATGACCTTACAGTTGGTCACCCTGCCTGTATGACACCGTCTAGTCAGCAAATAATCAATTTGAGTTGAGTGGGACCCGTTCTTATACGTTATAAGGTGCTGAGGTTTCTTCTGGAAGAAAGTGTTCACGATGGCCAGATCAGACGCAATGCAGGTTCTTAGAATATTTTCTCCCTCTGCATTGCGAAGACCATATCCAAAACCCCCGTGAACACGATCATACACCTCAGCGACCCTACCCACGTGACCGTTCAAGTCCCCCCCAACTAAGATTGCTTCGGTAGACGGTATAGTGAGTAGGACCTCTTCACACTGCTCCCAGAAAGTCTCCTTTTCAGCCGCGCTACAACCCGCCTGGGGAGCATAAGCACTGATTAAGTTTGTGATTACGCCCTCGATCAGTACCTTTACCCGCATCAAGCGGTCGCAGCGACGGTCAACTTCAAGAAGCCCATTCTGAAGCTCTTCAGAAAGCGCTACCGCTACACCGTTTTTGCCCGTAGGTGACCCAGTGTATATAAGGCGGTAACCCTGCCCGATGTTACGAGACTTATTGCCCTTCCAGCGAGTTTCCTGAATGAAAGCACACTGGACCCGACGTCTCATGAGTACATCTGCGAGTTCTCTGCATCGTCCAGTTAGAGAGCCAATATTCCATGTTGCAAAGCGGAGTTTCCGTCTGGGTACTGACGTCGTTAGCCGTGCCCGTACTTGACACGGTAGCCCTTGCCCACTTATCGCAGGTGTAGGGCGATGTGCCTGCGCGTCGTTTAACGGCGACGCCCTAGCCATACCCAGCATTTTTCTAAATCGGTCCATACTAGTGGCGAAGTGGTTTTTAGTGGAGCGATTGCCATCTGACCTCCAAACCCATTACTGGGAGAAACCAAGAAAGGAAAGGGAATAAAAGGCAGAGAGACTTGGAGTATAGGGGAGGGACACCACTTACATGGATTGGATAGGGTTATGAAAGTGGTGGCTCGAGGCCCCGGGGTCGCGTACCCGTATGCCGAAAACCAAATATCGGACAGATAATTGGCTAGACACCCTCTGAGGTATATATATATATATATATATATATATATATATACCTATTATATTATATATACCTATTATATTATATATTACTATATTATATTATATTGAAAATCGTGACAATAAATTCATAACAACAAAAATATCTGGAAAACATTTTATATCAATATATAATAATTAAATTTGATTAAAAATATATAAATATTAAAAAAATCTATGTTTAAAAATGTTAATGATTAAAATATATGTATAAACATATCACTTTTCTATTAGAAGACATTGTTTAGCCACTTATTATAAAATATCTCGAATTCGATCAAAAGTGGAGAGCGGAGTGTGGTGACACTAGATTCTCTCCGCCTATCCTGGTATGGAGAAAAAAAAGGAAACTTAAAGCATGAACTTTTTATAAAAAAAGAACATTGGAAATATTGATAAAGAATAAACGTTATATGGGCGATTAATTAAAAAGAAATTTTGTAGTTTTGTAGCTTTACACAAAATTCACTTAACATAAATAAAGTTCATATTATAAGTTCCGCCACGCGTAAAGTCTCAGAATTGGGCGGAAAGTGGAGTCCTCTGTCTATGCAGAAAATAGCGCAAAGCTATTTTATTTATTTAGTTTACATTATAAATAATAGGCAGTGAAAAAGAAGTGATATTTTTTTTGTTTATTCTTTGCAGTAGCAAGTAATTTTTTTAATACTATTTTATTTATGCAATGTACTGATTCTGCGAATCTCAGTCGGAGTTCAGAAAGAAGGAGGTGATACACGAGCTTCTACGCTACGCTTTACAAGGAACCCTGAGGAACCTGAAGAAGGTGGCTCGCAATAGAACGGTCTTGCACTGAGGCGTCGCAAGCACGTGTAAACCTACCGCGTCTTATGAAAATAGAAGGTTCACGTCGAATTTTAGTGTTTTAAGGTAGTATTAAGTTTCTTTGCTGTGGTCTCGGTAAATTTCATTATTATATAACAAGTAGAAAAAATATATAAAATCTCATTATGTGTAAATGTAGTATAAATGTAGTTAAAGATTCCTGTGCGTGAGATGAATCCATAAATAATGCATCAGTCCACGAAATTAACACATAAAACCGTTTTTTTTTATATTTATAGGTATACTATATAACATATTTCTTAAAGTATATATTTAATTTACACAATAAAACTTTACCAGAAATGCAAAAAAATAGACATTAACGATATAAGAATCTAATATAAGCGTAAAAAAGTAATTTTGTCGATACAGTAAGCTTTGTAATACCCGTATCTTTTTTCATAAAAATAATATCGCCACTTTATTATTTCACTTCCGAATAATAAATTATACCATATTAAAGTTCACACCAAAACAAGTTTTATTAAAGCGTTTTGTTGCAAGTAGGGATGTCGCGCTCGGGAACATGTGAAATTATATGTAGAGCTTTACGCAACAAATGGTCGGCTGACTTAACAACAAAAGCTTACCCATCATTGGGTCCCCATGGAAGAATATCCATTACTCAGATACGGGTGAGGATACTACTGACGGTTTTTCGGACATATTCGTATATTATTAGTTGTCATATAGTTTAGATAAATTATAAAATGTTAATTATTTAGAGTTGATCAGGTGTTAGAGGGTGTAGCGTTTGACCTACATACATTTATATGAGTAATAAATTTCTAATTTTAATATACTTGTACGAAAGGAAAAGAAGAGAGTCTTGCGGTGGTTTTTTATTTGTTTCTAAAGCATTAACTTAGTAAAAGTTAGATGGTAAATTATATGACGAACAATTTTCAAATAATAGAGACTTATTTTTTTTAAATTTTCTTTATTTTTAAAATTTATAGTGGGGTAAGTATAAAGTATTTCTATATAAGGCTAAAGTAAACAATAATACTCGTATTTAGTAATAATAGAGTATTTTTAGTTGACTGTTTAAAATTGATTGAAGCAATAAGACCGCTTTTGTATACTTTCTATATTTCTATATTATTTTGTTTATCTGTTTTGTGTGTGTGCGATATATATCTTTTTTATATATCATTGTCAACCCTATTTAAGACAAAATTTACCTTAGAGACGCATATTACGTCCAAGTAATGTTCTTTATTGTAAATATTCTTTAGAACTTGTATAGACCAACTTTACTGGGAATAAAAAGTAAATGTGAACTAGTAGCAGCAAAAATGTTTAATTTTTGTTATATGTAAAGAAAAAAAATTATAGACATTGTGGCTCAACGGCACAGCGTGTGATTGTAAGCGCGGCGGGTGTGGCACGGTAGCACGCAAAGGTATATTAGGTGAAATGCGGAGAACAGAGTGTTTTGACACTAGATGCCTAAAAAATAAACAAAATAGTATTTAAAACGTACAAGCTTGTTGTAATGGAATCAATTTTACAACCACAAATGACAATGAATTGGTCTAATCAACAGTCTAAAGCGTATTTCTTTCAATATGTTTAACCATCATGGCGCAGTGGAATAGTCTCCGATTGTAAGCACGATCGACGTGGGTTCGGTGTTCATTCGGAGCAATGACTTATGTTCATCTCCCACTTATTGCACATAATATTACTTAACGCCACACAGCATTCTCCACTGTCACGTAGAAAACAAATGTAGGCTACCTCTACATTTACACCTCATAATTTGACATACATTTTAAATATATATATATATATATATATATATATATATATATATATATATATATATATATATATATATATATATATATATATATATATATATATATATATATATATGAGTGACTACAGGAATGAGAATGCCTAAAATTAATGTTATCATGATGCGACTAAAATAATACTAGATTAGAATAATAATAATAACAAATGATATAAGTAATATAAATAAATAACAATTAGATAAAATAATTAATCAAATTTTCAAGATTTTACGTAATTTGTACAATTAATCTAATAATTAATACATATTTTCAGATAACGACATACATACCTACACAAAATATACCATATACAAGTCTTGCATAAAAATAAATAAATAAACACAAAAAACATTGACGCAAAAACATCTTTCCACAATATTTTATGCAAACGCTTATATAGTAAAATTTAAAGCGAATTGTGCCCAAGCAGTCTTTGCTACGAGTCTGCTTACAAATTACACTCATTGTACCTATCAAAAAAAAAAAATCCGTGTCATCGCCATCGTGACACAGTGTTCCACGCGTTCGCCCATACTTCCAAACTTTTTATTAAAAACCCCAAACTCCAGAAACGTTGACAATATTAAGGGGTCACCGTTACGTGACTGTATTTACTGAGAATTTGTCCTGAGATATTAAAGAAGATAGCTAGCTGGATGTTAAAGATTATATTTGTCGGTTCTGACGCTATTATGGTAAAATTAATAGTACATGGTGGTTCAAGGTTCAAATTTTACTGAGGCAATATTGATTTACTTTAATGTGTGTATAGATGTTTTTCTAGTCTGGTAAGAGACCAGATCTTCTTCTTCTCAGTCTCTTGACAGTGGTAGTGATTGCTGCGATGGCATACGACGTTCAGATACGCGTACATGGCCAAAGTTGAAAGTATTTATTGAAATTATATATTATTATTATTTAATAATATTATTTTACACGATTTTTAATCTTTTTTATAGCCATATTCGAAAATAAACTAGAGCGGAATCCTAAACAAGTGCTCAAATATTGTGTAAAATATTCTAAGGACATGGCAATTTACATTCAAATGATCATGAAGGCGCAAATGAAATTGTAAAAAGTTGAACCCGATGATAGTCCATTACAAGACTCAGCCATGAAACTTAATTGGGCCGGATAAAATATAGCAATGTTAATTATTATAGCCATGTGATGAGAATTTCAATAAGCTTTATATATTGTAATCTGTATGATATATTCGGAGATCTCTTATAATTTTTTTTTAAAGGAACCTGGTATTTTGTAGGGAACCCAGTGGCAGTGGTAAAAAGGGAACCTTTCTCTTTATGAACTACTTCCCTCTCTCCCATTGTAAAGGAAAAAAATTCAACACGTTGTACGTTTTTCGTCCTGTTACGAGAGGATGGAACCCACAACTGTCGCGTTTTGCAGTTAAATGATGTGCAAGAATGCCCTAAGTTTTTAGCTATTTGTTTTCTACTTATTTAAATAAACCTCCTGCATCTTCTTTGCATTAGTTTAATTCATTCTGTGTTATTAATATCTGTCCTTAAGCACTTGCTTGCAAAATTTAATGGTAGAAATGAAAATGTACATATACATACATATATATATATATATATATATATATATATATATATATATATATATATATATATATATATATATATATTTGCCCTGGTAGGGAATTGACGTTAAGTACGTTGATATATAATTTTATTATGTTTTAAGGAAATATAAATTACATATATCTAATCGAAATTACGAAACGCAAATCTTAGTATAACATTTCGTAAGTAATAATGCACATACATATACATATAAACATATATGTACATATAAACATATATGTACATATAAACATATATGCACATATATGTATGCGTCGTGGAATGAAATTAATATTTGTGAACTATGAAATATGTGCATATTAATTATAAAATGAAATATATAAAGCTCACATGATGTTACATTGTGAGCAAAATGTTAGATTCTATGCAAAGTTTACTGAAAATTAGCATTCACAGCATGTAAGACATACCGTCGTAGTAAAACCAGCATTAAAATTATGTAAGAGCGTATATTCTAAAATATATGTTATATCTAATATATATATATATATATATATATATATATATATATATATATATATATATATATATATATATATATATATATATATCTATATATATATATATATATATATATATATAATATATATATATATATATATATATATATATATATATATATATATATATGTATATATAAATAATATAGACAACGTCTGCTTACGTATACGAATGGTTCCGGGTTCGTATCCCACTAGGGGCTATGAATAACTTTCATTTCCCCTCTCTTGTGAAACAAAACGACGTTTTTTTTTGCTATCTCTACTTAATTTATGATATGTAGGAATAATATAGTGTTCTAGAATATTTGCATAATAAATGTAAGTAATGTATTTTTAATAATAATAAATCCCTCCATTCATTTTTAATTATTATTTATCTTAATAGCTGTTTATTTTATCTATTTACAAATCTAGTGCGGACTGACAAATTTGAAATTTCATATACTTAAAGTTAATATGAAGAAGAAGTACAGATAGATCAATATATTTTATGATAAAGCACAGATAATACTTTAAATGAATAAACTTCTGTACGTTTGTTTGTCGTCATATACCTCCAAATTGGCTGAAGCTTGGACCGATTTGTATGAAATTTTGTATGCACATATCTACAGCTTCTATATTTGGACTGGACATTACTGTTATAGAATCAGCTATACTATAAAGCACTATATACATATAAAATGTTTATATATATATATATATATATACTTATATACATATAAAATGTTTATAGCGACATTTCTGTTCCGCTACTCTCTTTATACTTCCAACGTACACAGTACGTAGCAATGTATTTCTGGTCAACGGGTCTCAAATTATTACGTTACAGAGTCATTTTAGGCCTCAATTATAAAATAAGAGCATCCCAATTATTGTACGTAATATAATTTAAATTTCATCATTTATGAAATACATTTATTCATATATTAAAATATAAATTTGTGTGCAGATTTAAATTTGTGATTTATACTTTATTACATTTTTAGGTTAAAATCTTAATTTTTGTAAATTATATGCTGACATTTTTTTTAGTTTTATGGTAATCAGGTGTATATATATTATAGGTAGTTAATTATATTATATTATATTAGTAAATAATAGTATCCAATTATTGGAGATGTACCGTCTAGTGAGCGTATAACTTTGTTTGTATTTCAAAATAAAATATTTACTTATGTATGTTTTAATTGTATTAATATTATTTAATTTATGTAATTTTTCTTTCCTTTTTGTTACTAGCTTCGAATAGCTGCTACAAAAAGCTAAACTACTGTATGTATGTCATCATAAATATTTTATTATTTTTCCTCGATGCAATTTCAAATATCAATATCGATATATCGCTCTCGTTATCACTCATGAGAATTGTCAATTATTCTTATATGAATTGGAACGTAATGTAAATAAACGTAAATCTCGTCGTATACTTTAAAAGTTAAAAAATTTGAAGCCATAGGGAAGACTTTGTTACGCCTGATGTTGAATATACTTTTTAAATATTTTTTAATTATTGTAAAATTTCTAGTATTTTATATATAAGGTTTTAATCTGAAGTGAAATACTATACCTTTCTATTGATGTTAGATGTGAATACTTTATATGTATACTCTATATGTATGAATACGCCGAATACTCTATTCTACTGGTATTGGAAGAATATACTAGTAAATAGATACACTAGGCAACACAGTGATACGTAACAGCTAGCAAACGACAAACGTTTCTTTTTTTATTTTTTTTTTATTTCTTAAATTTCGTTGGTATATATAGGCAAACCAAGTATGTGGTTACGACGTTTAGTAAGGCCATTAGGATCAAAAGTTAATTCAGACTGTTGTTTAAGTATAATATTTAATAGATATAATTGTCACAAACTAAATATATCTTAATACTGATTTAGTTCATAAGTGGGGGAAAAACGCGGACGGAAAGTTGCAACGCTTGATACAGTAATTTACAAGTGGCTGGCATAAGACAAAGTAAATCATTTACTTGTAAATTGCATGAAAAAAAAAGATAGGTCACATATTACTTACATTAGTACATTATACTCCTATGTAAAATATACTAGATGAGTAATATATACATGAAAATAAGCGATGTTATTGCCATTTGCAATGCACCCTCGATCTATGTCCAATTCAAATTGATACTAACAAACGATCAGTATTAAATCATTCTGTAGCTATCCGTGAATATTTAAGCGTTAGCAGCAATAATTTACGGCCAACGCTTAATGGTATATTCTTATACTTTATATTATGGGTACTGTAACAGTATATAGGTATATTACATGGAGAGTACAAAAAAAAATACTTTCAAAATATATACGAAAACAATATAATGTAATTATACTTTGGTATAAATGTTAAAAATTTTAACAATTTAACATCTACTATAAGCTGTAACTGGCAATTTAATTTGTTGGAGTTATTAAACGTGAATTCCCGTTCTCGTTGGAATTTCGGGCTCTCCTCTCTTAGAGCTCCCCTATACTTTACAAGTATATATGTATATTTAATTTGGTTGTACACCGTCTGTCAGTCACCGAATTTTATATATAGGTATTTATATTTAATATAGATTTACACTCTATCCCTATTTTGCAAATAAGCAGTAATATCGCCTTTTGACATACATATGTATAATGTATATATTTTTTATTATATATATATATATATATATATATATATATATATATATATATATATATATATATATATATATATATATATATATATATATATATATATATATATATATTTCGGTCTCTTTTCTTGGGTATAGAATAACGAATTATTATGATAATATTATTATTGACTTGCAAAAATTGTGATATGTCAATATAAAAAATGCAAGTACATGTAATATATAATATATAGTTATATATAATATACATGGGTATTATATGTTACACAAAGAAATATAATTCATTTAGTTTATTAGTATATTACAGGATGTATGTATGTACGAGTATATATATTTTCATAAAAGGCAGCAAATTCCATTGAGAAGTCGTTTCCGGTTTTACTTAATAATTGCTTCAGTATGTTTAGTAACTTTGTACGCTAAATTGCAAAAGCAAACACTATTCTCTAGAATAGAATATAATAATATATATATATGTATATATATATATATATATATATATATATATATATATATATATATATATATATATATATCTTCTTCTTCTTCTTGGCATTAGTCCCGGCTTTTGCCAGGGTCTGCCTTTCTTCTACATACGAGTGGCGAAGTGGTTTTTAGTGGAGCGATTGCCATCTGACCTCCAAACCCATTACTGGGAGAAACCAAGAAAGGAAAGGGAATAAGAGGCAGAAAGACTTGGAATATAGAGGAGGGACGCCACTTACATGGATTGGATCGGGTTATGAAAGTGGTGGCTCGAGGTCCCGGGGTCGCGTACCCGTATGCCAAAAACCAAATATCGGACAGATAATTGGCTAGACACCCTCTGAAATATATATATATATATATATATATATATATATATATATATATATATATATATATATATATATATATATATATATATATATATATATATATATATATATATATATATATATATATATATATATATATATATATATATATATATATATATATATATATATATATACTTACTTATACTTAGTACTTATACATTATATTAAATCTGCCTGCGTGCTAAGCGACAAAAAGCGTAAGCTGTCTTAAATTGGTATAAAGTTTTGATGTGTTAAGTTCAGATTTATTCATCCGACATATTACATTTCGTAGATTACGTTTTCATTTAATATATCCGCCCTTCTTAGTAATGGTTTTCGTGAATAACATAATAAACACAAACATATTTTATTTTTCTAATAATAGTAAAAAATAAAGAACCTAAGAAGAATGTAATCTATGATTAACACCACAATATCCACAAACGAGCCGCCATTTCGACACCGTTACATCAGGGAAATGGCGTCGTTTTCCCGCGCGGAATAGTTTCCTCTTGCGAGTAACATTTGACAACGGCACTGGCTTATCTGCATTCTGCCAATACGTAAATACATCACTGTCAGTGATTTAATATATTTTTGTTCCAGCTTTTCGATTTTTACTAACTGCGCATAAGAATTATTTCTTGCTTAAAAATTAACGTGTTGATTTTATTTGATGTTTAATATAGCCAAAATCTTTAATGGTAAATAAATATCGGTCAAGTGCGAGTCAGGCTCACGGACCGAGTCCAACGCGCACTTGGCAGATTATTAACTTAGGTTTATTTCTTTATTTTGTTAAGTTTACTTAGATTAACGTATTGATAGGATTAACGATAGGCTCTACTACTGCATTCGGCACTTCAAACCATTTTTCCATTTTTCCAACGGAAATAACACTCTTTATCAAAACGGAACAATAGAGTACATATACTAGCCGTCACGTCCTGACACAGTGGGAAAGCATCAGACTATTAATGCGATTTTAGAGGCTATAATGGATTCGAACCCCACTCGGTGGAAATTATATTATATTTATAATTATATTACTTTATTGATAAATTTTATATTATGTTTAAATAATTTCCATTGTTCTGCTCTGGAAGCCAAAGCATATAGCTGAGTTCCGTCATTCAACACGCAATGTCTAGAAAATAAGGCGGAGAGTGGAGAATGGAATGTCATAAGACAAAGTTAATTCTGTCGTTCGTGTAATGCGGGAAAAAGAGTACATAAAGCTATTTTTTTAATGAATATTTCCTAATAATCCTCTATCATAAAGTGCAGCCATTTTCTCTTGACTACGCTAAGTTATGTTACGGCAACCTAACGAAATATTATGGTAATTTGGATTATCATAGCAATACAATAACGAATGTTTCGCATGAACACCGTTTAATTTAAATTTGAAATGTGGGATTACAGCTTCCCCATTGTGTTTAGTCGTAATTTTACCTGCAAATATTTGCTATACGAACAATGCAACAATAGAAATACAAATATTATATCTCTTCGCAACTAAAACTGTTTACGTATTGGTCATTTACATAGAATTTGTAGTGGTTTCTTTTTTTTTCAAAAAAAAGTGTAAAAGAATGTCATATTAAAATATTATGACTAAATAAATAAATAAGGTGTCTTGGAAGTCTATTTGTGGCAAATAATAAAAGCTACTTTATCAAATTTATATAATTATTGAACAAAATTTATAAAATAAATGCAGAGAGCTTCTATTCTAATTTTAATATTTTTTAGATACCTATTATACCTACCAGTCTTTTATGGTCGCATATTTTTTTATTATTTCAATTTTGTAAAATCCAATTGGCAGAATGAGAACAAGTCTTTGCATCAAAACTAAAAGCTGGAGGAAAATTTTGACGCGGGAAATCTACGCCAGTCAGAATTGCACATTGTTTGTTGTATCGTAAATTTCAAACACAATAAACGTGATTTTCATACAAATAAAACTGTAATTGGATATTAAATAGTAAATTTGAATTTTAATTAGTAGTTAAAATTACATATCTAACAGTATGTAACCTTCGACTTTTTCATGTTTAAAGTCGTTATAGCGAAGTGGGGCTTCGTCTAACTGTAAATGGTTCTCGGTTGGACTCCACTCAGGGGAATGATTTTTTTTTTATATTATTTTTTTTTATATTAAACTACATTCACTTTAACTGAAAAATTAAGCAGAAATGAAAGTACTAGAATTCCTCTATGCAAAAAAATTGCCTGTTTTTTTTAAATGATAAAAAATATTTTATGTATGAATGTTTTCATTGTTTAGTTACTTTATACTTTATTCTTTAGTTAGTATAAAGAATTTAGTTAGTAATTTACTTTCTTAATTAGCTTTCCACCCATTTTAAATCCAAATGATGCACTTATCTACTTAGACTGTAATATTCAAGTGTTTAAAGTAAAAAAAAATCCCTAAGACGAATTTAAACCCACAACCAGACTTATATAACAGCGAGCTACAACTGCACTTTTGCTATATTTCTATTAATAAAAAAATATGGGGTATTGTTGTTCATGAAAAATAAATTACATCATTTTACAAGCTGGCACGTTGAGTCGCACGTGGAGTGCTCTTACTGTGAATAGATAGTGATGGCAGCTGACTATCTAAAATTGGCTAGCTTTCAGAATATCACTTGAATATAGCTTTAAGTTGCTTAATAAAAGTTCGAGTTAAATTGAACTTCTTGGTGCCAAAGACGAATTGCATATTAACATATAAATATGTACATATAAATATTATATATATGTATGGGATCATATTTAGGACCAGAAGCCTCTATTAGAGAGGGCTCCTATATGAGAGAGGTCATGAGGGGCGTAGTGTTGGCATTTCAGAAGCATTTAAAAAACAACACGTGTTAATTAATTTCGATAGTAAACCATTTATTTATTTTGAAGTTTGTTTATTAGAATTAAAAAGACTTGTTTAAATCGTTGTTTTAAATATATTGAATAAGTAAAGAAGAGGCATGAAAATGTTATTTATAGTCTGTGGAGTCTTAACAAAAGAAAGATTGGGAAACTCTGCTTTTGACCATCGTGGTGCAATGGGACAGTGTCTAGCTTGAAACGTGGCGGTTCTGAATTAAATCCTCACACACTCAGTTTCCAAAAAATTTAATAGGCTAATCTCTGAAGACGAATGCCAAACCCATCGTATCGAAAACGAAACTTACATACTATTTAGATAGCTTTATTATCAACACGCTCTGGTAACATGAAATGCGGTGTAGAGATCCGCCACTAGACACGCAATATCACTGAGATAACAGATTAATCAGAGACTAAAGGTCTAACCTAGACTACACTTGAGTGGCAAGTCCCAAGCGCTGCTGAGCTTCTCTCCATACAACGTGATGGGCACCCCGATGGTAAATCCATGGAACGCTAAGTAGTTTATCTCTCTCTGAGAATTCGACTAGATTGATATGACTTCAAATATCCTGCTCTATACAGGATAATATTTTTTTGTTTCGTATTTTAATTATCTTTGCCTACGTTGAAAAATGACGCTACATGCATAAAATATGTGTAAGTGCTTTTTCCACATGATGATTAATTTATCCCTATTGGTTTTAAAAGCGTTTGGAACTTTGCCAAGTTAGCCGTTTAAGCCTAAACCTATAGATATCAATCAATTAGTTGAAAGTAAAAAAAATAATATATTTTTAATTTATTTATAATGCCTTTTGAAATATTCTTCTATTTATAGACATACTGGTTTTATGTCTTCGGACGTCTATTTATTGTAATAAGTCAATATTTTAAAACTTAAGAATTGAAATTGACTAAAATTTATTTTTGTTTCGGCTTGTCCATATATCCAAGAAAGCTCTAGGCTATTTTACATGACGTCACTCGTTGCGATAAAACCCACTGTACCTGCCAGAGTCTTTGTCTGTCAGAGTTTTTGACAGAGGCACTTAGAACGTGTTAGCTATTTTTGATTATATATTAGATGTATAACATTATTATTATTATTATATTTTAGATGTATAACAGTGTATGAGAAATATTAATGATAAAATTATGAATTATTATTTATAATTACTTATTTATACCTCGAAATTTCACCTCCATATTTTGTGTATGTGTGTTTGTCACCTCATTCCTCTTAAACGGTTGGATCGATTTTGATGTATGTTTTTTTTGTTTTTATATTAGATTCCAGGATTAAACTATGTAGATAACGTTATAAATAATGTGACTATAATAAATCATAGTATAACCATGTAGTGTCTAATAGGCCAGCTATATCATATTAAAAATCTAGGAAATGTTATTTACTTTAATAGTATCTTTTTTATTATTAAAAAAATAAGTCAAAAGTCAATTTCACCGGTTACGGATAAAGTTTCATAAAGTAAATTGGTAGTTAATGCTATCTACCAGATAAAGGCTGATAGCTTAAACAGCTCTTTATATGCTTGATATTTCTATCTGTGACCTGTGAAACCGAAATTTGTTGATTATCTGCTAGACAAGTACCATATTTCCTATCTGAGACTTTATCAGCAAGTGGTCAAAATGGCCCTAAATATAAGACGTTTAGTACGTAACTCTTTGATTTCTCCATTATTTATGTGTTTACGTCAAGTGCATACACACTGGCAGTAGACGTGTGACAGTTACTAATGTATCGATACTCGGTCAAGGATTCGAGGTTTATCGGATCGAGTGTAATGCTTGGGCTTATCCTTCCTATAACATGATGAATGATACTTCATTCTTTTCTATCTACACCTACGTGTTCAAGAGAGCTATAATGAACATATATGAAGCTTTACTTCTTAACCCATTAAAAGTTTCATTTATACAATTTAACGTATATAATCATTTCTAAACGTGATATTCTAAAGGCCTTTGAAAGCTTTCGTAAAATAGTAGACGTGGCTGTAAGCACGGATGGGTGTGTGTTCGATTCCCTCTGGAGAGAGTAAATTATAGCCCGCTCTGATAGACAATGTCTAGAAAATTTGGAAGAAAGTGAGGAACAGTGTGTAAAATTTTTTCAGAAAGAACACCTCTTTTCTCTCTGCCATCTCCACAAAATTTAAGGATATTTATGATCATATTATGTTCCATGACATATTCCTATTAGAAAAGACAAGTTAAATACTTAAATCAAATTTATCGTCCGACAACCGTAATATCTTTAACAAAATTATGTAAATCTCATAAGTTATATGAAGAAGTTAGCGCGTGTTTGACGTCAAAAATGTAGAGTTAGCTCAAGTCGAGATAATAATTGCAAATTGCGCTTCGCGACTTTTATTAAGATTTTTGTTAGCATTTACGCTAATTTTTAAGTAAGAAGTGACGTCTAATATTATACCATACCATGGTTCTGGTTGGTACCAAGGATCTCTATGACGTTTAGATATGGTGTTCTTTTTTTTTTTTTTTGATGACAACTGTTTGTCATATTTAGTATCATAAAAACATAAATTATTATTAATTTACATAACTAACATGTCACACTTTGCAGTAGCTGTAAAATGGAAGTTTTTCAAGTTTATATTTTTAATTCCATTCCGATACTTGTTTATTTTGTAAACAGCTGGACCGCAGCCAACGCGGCTCGTTACGGCGCGGACCCAATATCGTTTGACCAATTGCCAGTTAATATAATCTTTTCCTTATGTATTGGAATTTTAAAGTTAACGCCATGTTTTATTAAAATTTATTATGTATGTATGTATATACACATACGTTTTGAAATTAACGATAATATTTCAAATAGTTGTTTTAGAGAAGGTATAACTGTAGTATATAGCTCTGTTATTTGCTTTTCAATATTGGTATTGTTAAATTTATTTAATATTAAGAGATAACTATTTTTAAACAATTGAGACCATCGTGGTGCAGAGAGACTGACTCTAAATGCGATGGTTGGTCCAAAATCGATTCCCTAGCTGTGTTAAGACAAAACGCGGCGTTCAGTTTCATTACGTAATCCGCGGTGTCTCGATTCGAGCGGAAAGTGGAGAATGGAGATAATCGACACTGGCTTCTCTCTTACAATACGTGGGATACAGAAGCGTGAAACACTGTAAAGTGGCATAATTTCGTTGTATGGTAATATTGCATAGTTTTACAATAGCATTCACGTGATTCTATCAAAAAAAATAATACCTAAATACCAACAGGAAGTTAAAATAATCAATTCCGCCGTCTAGGAATCGAACTCACAACTGCCGCGCTTACAGTAGGTACACCACGACGTCCTCGACACTTCTAATTCAAAGATTTCATATGAATTATAGTATAGTTTGCTCCATTTTAGAGAATGATTATTCTCCATAACGAAGGAAACTTGTGATATAATAAATCAACTTTCTCTTAACAGAAACTGAATGCTCACTAATATGTATCTCGCCAATATTATATTTGAAAGAAAAGTAATACAAAAGGACGGTTTAATGTGAACTATAAATCAAATTAAGCTACCAACATCATTACTTCCCTTTTATGAAGATAATCCAGTAATTTTGATCGCCATATCTCATTGTAATAGCTCATATTGCAAAAAGCGTAATGGATGGTGAGAACGTAATAGCTTTTCACCGGAATAAGTAAAGATGGAAGAATAATGTTTATGTTTAACATTTCTTATGTAGTCAATTTCATATAGTGGTGCAGGTGACTGTATATACATACAGTTGATGTGGGTTCGATTCCCGCTTGGGGGAACCAAAATTAAGATAGAAGAAGAAGAGAATAAAAAAGATCTTATTAATCTAAGATCTTAGTAATGGAATGTATTATTTTAAGATCTTATCGCATCGTATCACAATAGAGTACATATTAAATGTCAAATTTCTTGTCAAAGTAAAAGATGCATAGAGATAGAAATTGCATGATATATAGCGGTGAGGTATTGTTTTTTTTTTTTTTGTATGTTTTCCAATACATAGCGCAGTAGGTAAGCCCACTCAGGCAAATGAAATATTTTCATGCCTACCAGCCAGCCAGTTGGGAATGTTTGAGCGGCTTTTTTTTAAAAACTTAAAAGTTAAAGTGTTTATTTTCCAAAAATTTATTGAGATGTAAATGTCAATATATTAATTTCTTTAAATTTTAGCCATAAGCAATCTTTCTTATTTTATTCACAGCGCCTTTAACAATTTTCATATTAGGCGTTATATATATATATATATATATATATATATATATATATATATATATATATTATATATATATATATATATATATATATATATATATATATATATATATATATATATATATATATATATATATATAACTTTTTATTTAATTTTTTTGAATTGCACGTTTTATCCCTTAGAGCAGGCAAGGACAGTAATCAAGGAGTCCGTTCCCGCTTTCCACTCAAATACGAGACATGAGTGAATTGAGTGGTGCAAATGAATGCCGCATTTTATCTTAGCAGTGTTGTCTTAGCATTTCATCTTAGCAATGGAAAAATCAAAATAATTTTAATCAAATGAAATTGTATAACAAAGGATAGCGTTTCCGGTCGAATACAGTCCCAATAATATGACATAACACATATATATATATATATATATATATATATATATATAGTTATATATATATAATATTTTGTTTTAATCATTTGAATATGCGGTTAAATGCATTAACATTATTCTAATTCATACATATATTATATATGATACCAATTTTTGTATAAAAGTTGTGGTAAAAGCTTTCAAAAGTTAATATTTTCATACGATTTTCCAATTAGTCTAATTGAAAACTAAAAGTGTACGATTACAACATTAATGAATGGAACCATTATGAGTATTTGATTTCATCTGTTTATTTTATATAAAGTAAACATGCTTTTAAAGATATTTTGAAGTGAAATTCATTTAAAAGTAAAAAAAAAACAAGTCATTTGAAAATTTTCTTTCACTAACAATTGTACAAAATAATTAATAATTATATTTTCATTTATTAAAAGGTTTTTTTTATTTATCTTGCGACTAAAGATAAATGAAAAAGGCCCGTCGTGGCGCTGAGGCACAGCGTCTTCCTGTAAACGCGACCGTTTGTGTGTTCGATTCCCACTTGGGAACAATGAATCTTTACACTAGGTACCTTCAACCTACGGTTCTACGGTGCTACCCTGCTATGTGCGGAATACAGAATATAAAGAGATGAATGCAAGTGATTTTCGGCCGATTCGGCTGAAATTTTCCATTGACAATGCATAGCTGTGACGTCACTACAAATTTGACATGGAGAAACAGTCTATATGGCAGACTACACATTCATAATGCACTCCTACAATATGAGTATCAAATGAAAGGAACTGCTGCTGAGAATAATTTGAAAATAAAATGACGTTTCTCTAAATTTAATATGGCAGAGTAAGCTTTGTATGCGTTTAAGTTAGTGTTTTATTTGCTGAGAATACGATTGAAAGTTAAAAATAAAACTATTTTGTATCTATACAAGGTGTAGATTTAAAAAAATCCATCTAAAAGATCAATTCAAATCTAAAGTCATGAAAATTTGGGCATTTATGACAAATTTTTTTTTTATTTTAAAATTAATTTTCCATTAAATATACAAATACACCAGTCGAGCAGCCATCAGTTCTAAATTTGCCGGTAAAGGGCCTTAGTAAACTATAATGAGTTAAATGAGATAGACAGGATGAGAATCTTGTCTAGCGATGATAAGCGTAAAAAAAATAATTGAAAGAAAAAAATAATAACATTTTGAAAAGTCGTAGATTTTTTTAATAATAATTGAAAATGTCAATTTATTTTTCATATTAACTTACCGCTTTACCCCGCATACCAGGATGGATAGAGAGAACCTAGCGTTGAAACACTCCGTTCCTCACCGTCTCCGTTTCCGATCAATTGTCGAGACATTCGCGTGTTTTGTGGCATAATCTAACGTCGAGCTTTATCTTAACAAATCGTAGTAAATATGCTTAGTACAATATGACTAATTAGATATATTCTCTCGAACCCATATAAAGTCAGCCTATAAATATATGTGTATACGATGGCCTGTATGTACCTTATTATGATTTTTTTATCTCGTTTGAACAATATTTGGACAAGATCTGTTATCTAAAATATAATATATTTAAATTAAATTATAAAAGTGGTTTATTATATAAAAATACTAATTATTTAAATGAAATAATAAAAGTATAGGTGACGGTCGCGAATTCGATTCCGACTTTGGGGATGTATTATTTCATGTCCCCGCTCTGGTAGCAAGATAAAGCGCGGCGTTGAGTTTCGTCACTGAACAAGCTAATTGGGCGGAAAGTGGGTAAGTAAGTGATTTAACACTAGGTTCCTTCTATACACCGTGCTATAGGCGGAATTTATTGCGAAGTAAAATAGTTACACTACATTCATTTTTTTTAACAATAAAAAAGTTATACATTATTTGTATTGTATACAATAGCCGCCGATTTGCAAACAAAATATTAAAATCTATCTAAAAATCATAAAACAAATAGCTAGCTAGCTATCTATAACTAATCTGTCAAACTGAAACAAACGTAGCAATTCATTCCGCCAGTAAACATTTATGTCGGATGTTAAAAGAATTTATTGGGACATACGCTGCCATCGTGGCAACCTACGGGGATTCCCCGTAACATAGTGTGTGTAGAACCGCAGGCGAATAGCTCGGCACATAGCCTGTAATATCTCTCTTGGCTCTGGCTGTCCGACATTCAGCCGGATGTACAGACAGACAGATCAAATAACAATAATAAATATGAATTTACAATGCGTTTGTGTTTACTGGACATGAGGTTCGTTAATTTGCAATTTCATATATTGATTTCAGTCACTTTAGTATAAATTAATATGGATGTTAAATAAACAATATTTTGTTTAACGCAAATATCGTTCCTTGAGTACAAAAGGGCCACAAATAAAAATAATCTAATAATAAATCTACTTAACTTTAGTAAAAAAAGACAAAGACAGCTGCCATATTCTTAATCGATAGACCATGTAAAAAATGCATCTAAATATAAATACTTATTAATATGTTAAACTATCAAATATAAACAATTAAATTTAAAATAAAATGTTTAAAATATTGTTTTGGCCACCCTATAAAACATACGAATTTTGATTTATGGCCCTTTTGTATTTAATGAGCGATATATATTCTTTTGACTGCTAACGTGATTGTCATGCTATCAACCCCCCACCCAATTGTCTATTACACGCTACCATAGACAAAGTACAGCGTTGAAATCTGCCACTGGAAACACGAATTTAGATAGAAAATGAATAGAATATGCAGAATAAAGAAAATACAGCAATTTCTGGAAATTTCCATAAACCGGAAACGAAACCCAAAATTAACTTTTGGAAATTTCTAGAAATTTCAAATTAAATCCAAAACCATCACGAACAGTTGCACCAACTTCACAGCTACAACACGATGGCCATTATAACGCTGCAAATATTAAATGTGAACCTATAGACATGAAGAAATTTACGAGGGAAGCTGCCACGAGTTGTGTATTGCGATGGATTTTTTATTTATTTTGCTGCACGTGTGCAAGCACTTTATTAGCATCGAACATTGACTTTGTTTCTATCGTGTATTTACCTATGTATATTGTACAATGAGTGGGAAGTCTTTGAACCTTGAAGTGGTAATTTTTTTTTTTGCTTCACGCTGTATCCCGCATTTAGTAGAGTAGGCAGAGAGAAACGTAGGCTCAAGGAATCTAGTGTTAACACACTCCGTTACCCGCTTTCTGCCTTTTTACCCTATTTTTACCCTTGATTCCATGAAAATATTTCATTCTCTGAGGCACTTAATTATTTTAGTTATATATCTTCAGTTATAAATAAGTTTTATGTAAATACATGTTACTGGTCATTTATATATTCTGGTATTCTAAACTAGCAACACTTTTTATACTTATGTATAAAAATTATTGCAATATTTATTTAAAGCATTTACTGAAAGTAGTTTTTATAATGGCATTTAAATAATAAATATTAATTTTTCTTTTTTCAATATAAGACATCTTTAATTTGATATATAAATTAATCGATGATGGAGCTAACCCATCTTTCTAACTAAACTACTAACTACTAACTTTCATAAAATTAACCTTATTATTAGGAATTATATACATTGCGTGGGCAAAGTATATTCTGGACAAACATATTTGTAGTATTTCATACAATACCTAGACGTCTAGCGGTATTCTAAGCATTGCCTAGCTATTATATAGAGAATACCTGAATTCTATAGATTTCCAATATAATATATTACCTACATTAAGAGAGGGAGGAGTCGAGCTCGGTTGATCTTCGACGACACTGTGTCTAAAATACTGAAGAAAGTTGTGAAATGGTTAATGACCATGAAAGGGGCAAAAGAGGTAGGGACCGCAGCGTTTAACGCTCCGTTCTCTCTGACTACCCCGCTACATTTGTATGTATGGATATTACTTACATATACATTACACACACACACACTAGGCAGCGGCCATCCAATGTCATGGCCCGTTTTACATTTTCCGCCCGAATCGTGACGCAATGGGACAGGAGTAAAAAAAGAATTTATGTTTTGTTAGTAGAAGAAAGCTACTCGTATATTTAAAAATTTGTTATTTATTATAATATACGGCTACGGCTACTCTACCAGTGTACACACCGCTGTGCTCTATTTGGACGGCGGTCGAACCGTCACGTCGCGTCGCGGCGTGTTTACTCTTCATTGCGCCAGCTTGCATTATTAAATCACAATATCTGGCCAGTTTTTATTGACAGTAGCTATGCAGCGTATGCGAGTGATTTTTTAGCATGGGCTCGTTGTTACATATCTATCTATACTAATATTATGAATAGGAAAGTGTGTTTGTTTGTTTGTTCTTCTTTCACGTAGCTAAGGTGCAATTTTATGGTATGATTTTTTTTTGTGGAGGTAGTTAGGAAACTGGAGAGAGACTTGGGCTACTTTTTACCATGTTAAAACATCACATTCCCAAAAAAAAACAAATTCTGACTTCACCACTAGGTGTTTAAACGCGGTATTGTTATATTTTCTTGGTTGTGACTTAATTAGAAGCATCGGCCCGCTTTTCTCATTCACAATGCGGGTGAAGTCGCGGGCAACGGCTAGTTTTTATAGAAAAATTTAATTGTAAAGTTAATTTATGTATGTTCTATTTAAGGTATAAATCATAGAAAACTTTATTCTTTATTATTCGCTCGTCTTATTTTTCGTTAGAACATATAAGGTGAGCATTTAAATTTTTTTTTAAATGTCACGCTTTATCCTAGAGGTTGTCAATAATAACGGAGCGCCAAAAGCTACGGACCATGCAGACATCAATATCTTTATACATACCTTTTGGCAGGATCTCATGTCTTTTACGTGAATTTCCACCAAGCTCTAGCTTATTTACTACACCGTGTTCTCGAAAGTCAACCATGGGCCATATTTCTCTGCCACTCACCACTCACCACTCGTCTATCATCTGCTATAAAAAAAAAACAACCAAAAATTATTTTCTCATTAATACAATCATCATTATCAATCATAATTAACGATCTTTCGGGATTTCCAACTGGAGCACCTCTCAAGAGCTCAGTAACGATGAGTACGATATATATTTATAACAGCTGACCGCAGATTTATAATGGATTAGTGAGATTGCATTACTATCCACTTGTTTGCTCATTAATATGTAAATAATTATTATAAGGCTATAGCAGTGCAATCTGTAATTCATGGCTCTATCTCTAAAGAGATAAAGGCAGAAGGTATAATCCAAAATGTATATTATTGCAAAATAACAATATAAATTGTAAATAAAAAAAAATATTGTAGAAACTCATAAATTCATATTCCATTGACAATCTTTTTTTTCATTGTGTCAACATTATTTTTTAAAAATATTTTTGATTACACCTTTCGTGTTATCTAGGACATTAACATAAAATCTTTAACACGTTTCAATATACATTATTATAACATATAATTTAATAAATCTAAAACTCAAAGCTGTAAGCCACCTAAAAATTACTTAACGGTATTAATAATATATACGTTCTTTTTCTTTTAATTCTAAGCTAATTCCTAAAGCTTTAAGGAGCTTACGAGACTAACGGGAGTGCCCAACTTTATGACCCCCAAATATGGTTAATTACTCTTAAATAGTACTAAAGTAAGTATTTTGGATTTCATTAAAGAAGTAAAATAAGACAAAACAAATTATTACTATACATTTACATTTAGAGACTTCATTTTTATTACAGTGAACTAATTAACTATTTAGAAAAATATTTAGATTCTTTTGGGCACATAAAAAAATACAAGCAGATTTTTTTGGCAAAGGTGAAATATATGTAGTACATTTAAATCAAGAGACACAGATATTAGAATAAGGTTTGTGTTAATTAGCTATTAAATCTATAATATGTTTAAATATTAAGTTTACTATATTTAAATATTCCAATGAAAAAAAGAATGAACTACCATGTCCTGCACTGTTATAACTTCCACTGTACTACAATGTGTATATATATATATATATATATATATATATATATATATATATATATATATATATATATATATATATATATATATATATATATATATATATATATATATATATATATATATACATTGTATATATATATATATATATATATATATATATATATATATATATATATATATATATATATATATATATATATATATATATATATATACATATATAACTATGGTAAATTTTAATTTTTTTGATTTGGTTACAAAAAAAAATATTTTTATAGCTTCACGCTGTATCCCGCACATAGCAAAGGTAGGCAAAGGAAAACTAGTGTTAAGACGCTGCTTTCCCCGCGCAAGCTAACAGAGCGAAAAAAATTATTCAACCTCCCCAAATAAGATTCGAACCAACATCCGTCCCGCTAACAATCACACACTGTGCCACTGCGCCACGACGGCCTTTCCACTCTAATTGTATATACAAAAAGACCTGTATTTATACCGGTTTAATTTCAATTAAACGCTAATTGCCGTCTATAAGTACAAAAAGCGCTATACAAACTTCAATATCATATTAAAAATATCTTTATAGGAGCAAACCTGACTAACGATACACGATCTTTATTCTTAAGCGACTCAGTCGTGAAACCAGTTCGCCGAAGTTACTATGTGTACGACGAGTCTAATTGATATATGTATATAATTTTATTAAAAACATATTATAATATAGTGAATGTGACAATATAATTATTATATTATATGTAAAAATAAGCAGTAAGTTATTTTTTTTATACATATATTTATTGTTTTCTTATTGTTTAATACTTGGGACAATTGGTGGGAAGTGTCGTGTATAAACAATTGTTGTAAATTAGTTTTTTGCTAGTAGAAATGTAGAAGTGACGAACGGTCGTGAGTTCGATTCCCACTCGGAGAGAATGAGTTTCATTTAAGTTGATTTTTTATATTTTTCACTCTGGTAACAAAACTGGCAGTCTTGAACTGAGATAGCAACTTCAGAGTATTCCGAGGTTAATAGGTTTCTTCTGACTGAAGCGGAGCCGTGAGGTATTATTACAGAAATTGGGTTTGTTTTAGCACATTGAAGATGGACCAATATGAAACTGTAATTTATATCTTACATACCTATCTCACTCCAAATTTAACTAAATTGTTAAACTTAAGATATACAAACGTCAATATTTTTTTTAAATCAAATATAGTACTAACCAAAGCATTATAATCAACATATACACACACACATATATATATATATATATATATTATATATATATATATATATATATATATATATATATATATATATATATATATATATATATATACATTTTAATTAGCATACATTGCTATAGTACATATACACAAGTAGTTATACCTAATCGTTACATACCAACCTAGACAGATTAACGATTGACAAATGCACATATAATGCTACAGATGCTATCACTTGTCATATAAATGGTAAATTAATGGTTGAATAAACCTCATGACCTAAACAAAGTCATGGCTACTCGCAAACCTGCAAGCTATCCTTTTTTATTATTTTTAATAATACATTTAGAACTGATAATGTACAAAAGATATATATATATATATATATATATATATATATATATATATATATATATATATACACATATAATTTATACATAATATATTCTTTCCAATTACTAACATAATTTATTTATAATTGCATTCGTTTCATTAAAAATAAATATAATTCATTATATGTATTGAAGTTTACCTTCAACTAATATTTATATGAAAAACAATTATAAAACGATCTAGTCAAAGTTAGAGAGCCTCTGACTGTATACACAACAGTTGTGAGTTCGATACCCACTAGGGGGAAGTAGATATTATCATTTTTCAATTTATTAATTTTTTTATTATTATTAAATATGTATGTAACATAGTTATAAAATATATAAAACATTAATTTTTTCTTCTTCTAAGAGAAGCCCGCTAGCGCAGTTTCAATATGCTATCTAGTACTTAGCTATATATAACAGCTGTATTTCAAAAATTGCACTTAGACGTTTATAATTTATTTATTTTTTTTTCTATTTTCTTATTTCTCTTCAAGCGAAGACTGATATTAAAGAGTAATATTTCAATAGAATAATAGGTAAGGTAAAGTTACCTTACCTTTAAGGTAACCTCTCATTCTTATTTCCAAAGAGGATATTTTAATAGTAAACGTAATACTGTAAGTAAATGTTCAATAATAATAAAATATCTAAAGAATAACATTTAAATATCACAACAACAGTAGTTACAATCCACTGTCTCAGTACAAGTATCAAATGTGAAGGAAAAAATACATAATATAATTACGCTGTAACCGGTTACAATCAAGTTGCAATTGTAAATATATGTAACTAATGTACATATAGTATATAATAAAGATTTTTTGTTATCTTGTCGGTAGTTGATAGTCAAAAAAATACGGAAAAACGGCGGCTTTGTTCTACGGCTTTGTTCTGCATATGGCCTGGGTAGGTTGAGAGAAGCTATTATCGAGACACTCCGCTCTCCGCTCTCCGCTTGAATTCAATAAATTGAGTGACTCAACGCCGCTCTTTGTCATGTCCTCATAAAATTAATATCAAGCCAACAGAAACGTGTTAAAAATACTGTTTATTATATTGTTTCAGAATACAAGCCATGCAAAATGTATAGTAATGTTGTTATCTGCACTTGTTTACTCACTGCGATATTAATTTTCCATCACTCTGCAGGTGAGAAACGACTACTACTAAGGAAATAAGTATAATTAATTCTTTCCAGTTTGGAATCGAACGCACAACCGTCGCGTTTACAGTCAGACCCTGTGCCACTACGTCACGGTGGCCTGTATTCAAATCCTAGAATATATATATATATATATATATATATATATATATATATATATATATATATATATATATATATATATATATATATATATATATATATATATATATATATATATATATATATATATATATAGCTGGGCTATTGATGGCCGTCATATATATATTTGTAATTGATTTTATGATTCCAGGCACATTCCTTCCAAACTTATCAGACGCGTGCTACAATTGCCTCTGTCACGTTTCCACTCAATGCAAATTATCTCATCAATGCACAGAAGGGTACTGTGGGCCGTTCAATATATCCAAAGTGTATTGGGTAGATGCTGGCAAAGTGACGCTACCCGATGATGATCCAGAAAGAAATCACGGTACTTTAAAATTGGAATATATTTTCGATATCTATAGTACTAATATAAAGCTGAAGATGTTTGTTTCGGTTGAACGCGCTAACTTCAGAATCAAGCGATTTAATATGAAAGAAAATTTTTGTGTTAGATATTACATGTATCAATGATAAAGACTATATACTTTACAGCATGCTATGGCCAATAAGTGTATAGGAGTGGAGATATAATAAAAAAAGCTTTCAAGCATGTGCTGCGTAAACGGTTAAATTTGACACGTGACATGTCTATTACAATTAATTTTAAGTCATGAACTTTTGAGTTTAAACCTAAGAGAACTATTGAAAACTGTCCGCTGAAAGCGATCAAATACGGAGACGCCACATTAGCAAGTGGAATTATTTTAAAAAAAGCACCTTAAACTATTTGAATAAGATACTAAATACAAAAGGAAAGAAAGACTTTTGATTTGTTATTACAACATAAATAGTTGAGGTTTTATATACTCTATATTTTTTACTAAACAAGTCAAAAAATAATATTTAATGTTTTTAACCCAGCTCACTTCATATATGTCATCCATGTCATGAACATACATGATGAGTACCCTTGACATTGCTATCAGCTTTCATGACTCAGTCTGTGAATGTCAGTCAGTCAGTCATGTCATCAGTCATAACAATCATCTCATGTGTCATCAGTCTAGGAACATTCTTCGACATTTCGACAAACATTTACGTAAAATTTCGTAACGTAATATTTTTTTTAAATACATAATTTTTGTCAATTCATCATTACTAGGCACAGTTAGTTAGTACGGTATGTTGCTAGTAACACTGATATTAATTTGGACCGACAGATATACATATAAATAAAATATTGAACAAACACAAAGCACGATTTAAGTTCTATTAAACTATTTTAATGATTTTTTAAAGTGTTAATACACACTAAGGATAGAAAAAAATACTTAAAACGTTTATTTTAGTTTTCTAGTAAAAATACTTAAAAAGTTTATTAAAGTTTATTTTAGTACTTTAGTTTTATTTTCTTTAAGTATTTTTTCTTTTAACCTATCCCATCAATAATGTAAAGAGCGGGCTTAGACCATTTCATTATACTTGAATATTGCTTAAAATAAAATTAACCAATTGTGACCAGTTAACTACGATTAATAGTCATTACGTAAACATTTATATAGAAGTATAGGAGAAATAGTTATATAAAAAAATATTGATATTACTGCAGTTCTTTGATCTTTATCATATTAGTAATTTCGTCCGTCACGAGTGGTTTTTTTGAGCTTTAATTGCATACAGCTTATGATAACAGGTTATTTTCGCGATCTACATGATTGACCCCAAACCGTCCCTTGCAGTCATTTGTGACAGTAAGACAGCAAAAGCTAAACGTGTGTAGTTGTATAGTAAATTATATCAAGTTTAGCTGACAAAATCAAATGAGACAGAAAAAACAAACTCTATCTCTAAAGATTATGTTGGTTACGTCAATTTTTGTATACTAGTTTTTTTAGTTTCTTTACTTATGCGAAATATTTCCTCAAACTCATTGTAACATAATATAATAAGTTTTTATATATTTGTGTAAATTAGTGTGTATGAATTTAAATATGTACTTAGTAATATATTTAATTAGAATATATATAGTTGGCAAAATAGAAAAACGAAGTGTCATAACACTATTTTATCCGTGCTAATCAAATGTATAAAAAATTGTACAATAATTTAAAAAACAATATATATATATATATATATATATATATATATATATATATATATATATATATATATATATATATATATATATATATATATATATATATATATATATATATATTGTTATAACACTATTTTATCCGTGCTAATCAAATGTATAAAAAATTGTACAATAATTTAAAAAACAATATATATATATATATATATATATATATATATATATATATATATATATATATATATATATATATATAATATATATATATATATATATATATATATATATATATTTATATATATGTATATATACATGTAAATCTACACTTTAATAAATACAACAGACGAAAGTAATAGCAAAAACCAAAGAAGCGCATCGAATGGCAAGCGTCGACTTGTTAATATTATTGTATCTACTCGGGGGTAAATGCGGACGTAACGTTCAACAATGGACTGCATACGAAAACTTATCATAATATAAATATATATGTATATGTATATGTATATGTATGTAATATATATATATATATATATATATATATATATATATATATATATATATATATATATATATATATATATATATATATATTCTATTCATATACTAAATGAACTATATGTAATAATATTAATAACATAATAATTATATTAATAAAAACACGCTCATTTCAGCATGGGAGGACTGCGCGAGAAGCTTCCACTGCGCTAAGCGGATTATAGGAGGTTACTTAGAGCGATTTGGTAAAGTAAGTAATGATTTGGTAGCGACTTTTTAAATTAAGCATAATAAATTTGTGAATATAAACTCTCTAACGAATTAATATTATTTATATATTTTAATTATTTTGGCTTTCCTCGTCATATATAACAAAATACATCACTATATACAAGATGTACCTCCTCGTTATATACAAGATGCTTTATATTAAAAGCCCTAGTGTTAAAACTCTTAGTTGTCTTCCAAATTTCAGATATCATGTATGTCTCGTCTTGTTTTGCTAAATTGGACAATGCAAATAATTCATTTCGTCTACAGGAAATTGAACCCACAACCACCGCGCTTACAGTCAGACATTATCAAATTGCCCTACGAAACTTAAAAAAAATTATAGAATAAATCTACATACCTTCATTTCTATAGTAAATAACTAATAATAATTACTTTGGCTCTAAACATTTATTCCTTTTATGTACATTTTATGCTTAGGATTGTAACGGTGACGGCGTCACAGACTGCTACGACTACATGATGGTGAATGGGAACGGCGGATACGGATGCGCAGCGCCTTTGAATCGCTCGGCTAACGGAAGACGTTGGCTTCAACGCTATGAGGAGTGTCGTCATTCACTCGGCTTGTGAACGAATGGCTTAAGAATGTTATGTACAACACTATTAAATAGAACAGAAAATACCTTCTTTTTTTTTTGCTGTCAAAGTCAATTGAAAAGTTGATAATTTTATATATGACATTCATTGACATCTGAAACATTTTTTTCTTAAAGTCCTTATTGACCAATAACTAAAGAGTCTTACTGTCCTCGTTAGGTGTATTGTTTTGTTATTTCAATAGAAAACAATATAATCAAGAGAATATCAATATTATAGTTATTTATAATAATATATAATGATAACAATTTACATAACATTTTTATATTAAGTACCTAAGCACTATAATACTTAAAAAAAAAAATTACACAATCTTAAAAAGTTATATCAAAGCATATTGAAATACAATAATGACATAATAAGCTAATAATATGTTTAAAATATAATAAAAAACAAAGTTAACAAAATATGTAGTTATTTCTGTATAAGTTAAAGTTAAACGTCTATCATAAATTATATACAAAAGTCAAGTGAAGGTTATTAATATTAAATGTTACCATTTTTTGTTAATGCTAAATTGCTTTATTTTATTATTAAATGCTTTTTATTTCCTGCAGCGTTACCCCCCGTGGGCATTTGGAACTAACAAAGTATTGTATATGACATTATTGACATACAACCTCCTCGATATATTCGTATGAACTATTCAACACAAAAATAATTTCTTAATAAAAAATTGTAGTTCCTGATATTGGCGCAGTGAGCTAAATTAAAATACATTCTTATTCTCTCGTTTAGTTGTGGTTAGGACAACCCTAGAAAGTCTTATTTACATATATATATATATATATATATATATATATATATATATATATATATATATATATATATATATATATATATATATATATATATATATATATATATATATATATATATATATAGTATTCTTTATTTCAATAGAAAAAAATATGTTGAAGTACAAACATAAAAATATACTTACAAAAGGTGGACTTATCTCTAGAAGAGATTTCTTCCAGCCAACCTGTGAAAGTGGGTGAAATCAAGTGGGTCAAATCGAGATGATAAAGACATAAAAATATAATATAAATAAAACATAGTTAAATTAAAGACTTTTCAGATAGTGTTTAGGTCGTTAATGAGATGTTTTTTTCAATATCGACTTAATAGACAAGATTGATTGATATATTTATGTAAATAAGACTTTGTAGTATTTTTTTATGTATTTGAAATTAATCACGAATGCTAACATAAAGATTTAGTGCCTAAGTCAACTAAGAGCGGCAATATTGAATTCTTTAATTAATTATTTTAAGTTTTATGACAAAAAAAAACAACAACGCTAAGAAAGCTCACACAGTATATAAGTTTTAAAAAATCTAACTTCAACCGTTGAACTTTTTCCGTGATGTTACTACGACATACTCGTATATACAGAAATTCTCTGTCGAGTAGAATTTCCAAAAAACCGCAAAAACTGCTAGACCTAGATAAACAAACATGGAGCACTGTTTCGACTTTACCAGTACATTTCAACAACTCCTGGCTGTCTGCGTGCTGTTTGAGTTCAGTTTTAAAAAAAAGTATATTTTTTCTTGCCGTGGTTTTTTTACTTTACGTTTGAAATGGTATGGATTTAGCGCGATATGTTTACAAAATCTCTGTATTTAATTCTAGCAAATGTAACAATCGATCAAATTAATAAAATGATATCAAATTAATAACATGATATCAATTTAATAAGGTTTTCAGATTATATAGTTACGGGATCATTTCTTTACTTTAAGCATTTTATGAATAGCAAAACGTTACAAATAGATAAAAATACACGTAAATGATATGATAACAATACAGATAAAAGATAAAATAACAGTTAGGAATATAAATATTTATTCGAGAAGGTTTTATAATTAAATATATTTTTTTAACATGGACTTGATAATGTAGCTCATTTCAATTGGCAAAAAGTTAAATAAAATATGCCATTTCATAAAATGTATTAAAGAGGATATAATATAAAAAAATCGGTCAAGTGTGAGTCGGGCTCGCGGTTCAATGGTTCCGTGTTAATTCCATAATTAGTAGATCAATGAAATGCACAACTTATAAAAGCTTGCACGCGTATGCACTTAATTGTTAGTTCTAATAAATAAATAAATGTATAACGTGAAATGCTTCATATATAATTTGATATACCGTAGGCTATATCAGTTTGTCTGTCAGATTAACTCAGGCTTTGTAGGAGTTATGCAGTTTAAAAGTTTGTAACTGGCAGACGAGCCATCATTAGGGGTATAGAAACTAGTTTGCCTTTAATAATTTATCATACTTTGTTCATATATAAATGTTACAAAGTACATTTTTAGTGGATGCTTGCTGTATTTATTGTATTATTTAGTTCTTCCTCAGGTTTAAAATATTTTTTGCAATAGGTTTTCTTTTTTTATAAATATATATATATATATATATATATATATATATATATATATATATATATATATATATATATATATATATATATATATATATATATATCCGTTTTTCAGCTCACGTATTCTTTCATAATATATTTTAATATTTTGTTTTCTGATAAATATACCTACAATACAACATAATTATTAATAAATATTTCATATTGTAGGTATATTTATTAAAAATATTAAATCCAATCTAGACATTTGTATAATCTATCTAGGATCTAATCAAAATATGTACGCTTCTCTAAGTCTTGTTCAATTTCGCCTTTATATAAAAGATGCCAAGCTTGCAACTAAACCTTAAAGTGCATAGTAAAGTAGCAAACAAGGGATCGCAATCATCTCATTGTAACAATTCCCACTTCCCACTGATCTCCACAAAGATGCTGCGATGAGTTATTAAACTTCATTCATCTCCAGTTTACTTGTCTTTCTACCGTCCATGCATAGTTTATATATGCACATTAACATCAATATAGACAACATTACAATGCAAGTTATATTTTTCGTCTCTTACAGAAATATAACTTCAATTTCCATTGAATATTACTCTTTAATAAAAACCAAATCGTAGCAAGTAGCGAAACCTTTTTTATTTTGATATATGATTTTTTTTTTTGGAATTATCTCATATACACTTTTGTCACTTTCTACCCGATTTCCAGGCTATGCGTAAGTGATGGACCCTCTCACCTCACTCACGGAAAATTTAAATAATAAACTTAATCAAGAGTGTATAGAAATCACAACTGCCGCATTTACAATAAGTCGTCCTGCATGATATCCTCTTTATTTCAATTTATGTCACAAACTTATTTAAACTATTTACAGCCAATTGTATTTTTTTTTATTTTACTACCGAAATTGAGGCCGGCAAGTAGGGAGCTGAATGCTTTTACAATAAATTTCGTCTGCCTACGCTGCTATATACAGATACATGAAGATCTGATAGACGTTACGAGATATACTTCATCTCTAAAAGAAACATTTATTCCGTTATGCAAATAAAATAATTATTTAAATTTAGGACGACCACTTTGTTGAAAGAGAAAAGAAAATAATAAAACAATATTTTTAAAGTACTAGTGACATACTTCTGAAAAAAAACGCACGATTCGGTTGCCGATGAAATTTAGGTTCAGACTCCGTTTACAATCCTTTGTAATACTCTATTTGAATATTACATTACTAAGGAAAATCGAGTGAGTAACGTAGTAGTGAGTGAGTGAGTTTTTTTTTACATTTATTTCTAATAGATACAAATTTAATCAAATTTTATAATTAAAATCGTATATAAAGTGAACAATAGAAGAAATACTAAGTACTTTAAATAATATCCACATTTATCCTCTATAACATTATTAATAAATTTATACAATTTACATACAGCTACACAAATACATAGAAATAATTTACTAGGAACAAGTTACTATGGAATTAAGTAAGTGCTACACTTGTCCTCATCTTATGATGTCAATATATATATATATATATATATATATATATATATATATATATATATATATATATATATATATATATATATATATATGTATATATATATATATATATATATATATATATATATATATATATATATATATATATATATATACATACCCTTAAAATGTCAAGTTCTAGTAAAATTCGAGTACGCACAGTATCGAGGCCCAGACAACACCTTTTGGTTTTTGGACGGCCTTACAAAACAGAAATGACCTGTCACATAAATTAGCGGCCGTGACAGCGCGGGAAATGGACGTAATTTTCTGTGAAAAATAAAAAAATATAATGTATGTTCAGAGTTCTAGCCAGCAGCCTGCTCGACCGTATACTTTTGTCGGTGCTGTTTTTGTTAAAAAAAAAAAAGCAAAACAGTTTTTTATATTACAATTTGTGTGATTTACGATACAAATTAATACCACGATTCAATTGTTATAAATCTGGAGCATTCACTATAGATACACTAAAACAAGCTTTTACCTTGGGCTTCGCTCTCGTTGTCAGATTTAAATAACTGCTGCTCCGAACGCAGATACAGTGGATTACTTCGAAAAAAATACTTATATAACCTACGTCGAAAAATAGACTATACAAAATAAAATACTTTTCAATTGAAACAAAGTTAAAACTAAAAGTGTATTAATAAGCACACTTATATTAATTGTATGTAAGTGTATTATGATAAAACCTGTTCTTACATATATCGTATTTTACCGAAATGGCAACCATAACTTTTACTTCGAGCTCTCCGCGTGGTCTCGAGACACATGATCTTTACAGATGAACAGACAGACAGACCACAAAGTGATTATTTTTGAGGAACCCTAAATAGCACAGATTAAGTTGCAAAATTAATTTAATAGTACCACTTAACCTGCAGTACACTCATATATATTAATTATTGACTATATAAACACTTGAGTGTTGCAACTGTCATTAATTATTTATTATGTTACTGTTAGTATTTTTTTTAGCACCCGCATATAGATAGCAGTGCAGACAGCAGCGGCTAGTGTTAACAAAATACATTATATGGAATGGAAAAACATTAAAAATATTTTAATATGAAGATATTTTAATATGAGGATGGACATTGTTGATCCAATTTTCGGTTACAATACATCGGTAATATCGACTTTGTATCGTTGCACACAAAATTGTAATCATCTAATATATAATATATATAATCATATATATATATATATATATATATATATATACATATATATATATATATATATATATATATATATATATATATATATATATATATATATATATATATATATATATATATATATATATATATATAATGCTACATACAAAATATATACATATATTATTGCATATAAAATTTAACAAGAACTAAAATCAAGATTCACTTTTTAATAACACCTTTTTCATCTATTCACGTCGTAATATATTACACCGTCATTTTAAGATGAATCTTTCATTTCATGGCGCATCAAGTAAAATTGCGGCAGTGTGAAATTAACAGTGTAATATTGCCTTTGTGCAGAAACGTATTTTCTTTTATATCTTTTCAGAACACTGGCATTTGCCAGTAACTCATACAGCTTGAAATCGTTTATTTAATCTGTGTCGGAATGAACAATAACATCGGTTTTCTTACAATTATATATTAATAATAAAAAAATTAATTTTATAATTAATCTGTTTCGCAATGACTTAACAATTTAGTAAGTAATTTTTTATTAATTCTTTTAGAGCTTGATACTAATATAATTATGAATTATTAGATACAGTACAAATAACATTACATAAAATCAATATAAAAACTAAAGTAAAAAGAACATCATTGAGATGTCCATTGCAATTTACGAACAAGTGAAGCATCTTCTTTAGGCAGTAGTTGAGATACTAACTCTGTCATTGTCATTTTAAAGCGAGTCAAAATCATAAATCGAGAGGCTAAAGTAAGTAAAAGCTTAGATTACAAAGTTTACCGGTATTATAATAATAAGTTGTAATCGTTACAAAACCAATGGAATTAGAAAAGGAGCTGATACCATTAATGATACCACCCGAATAGTCCTGCTATTTGTTTTGTGAGTTTTTATGCTGTTAGCTCTATTGGCCTTGACAGCGACACCGCTTGGGGAGGGAAGAGAGTCCTGCTATGCAGTCGCTGAATGTAAGCGCAATAGTTCTAGATTCGGCCCACACTCCGAGGATGAATTATTTTCAAATTTACCCTCCCACTGTCTTGGATTTGGAAAAGAAGCGGAGAAAAGAGTAAAATGACACTAGGTTCTCTGATCTCTCTACATATCCTGCTATTTGTGGAATAAAGTGTGAATAAAAGTAATATTGATGTGTAAATTATATTGATGTGTAAACTTCACCAAAATTAAACTAAGATTAATAATAAGTTCTGTAATTTTTTCTTGTATACTTCGTTAAGTACTTGTAAGACCAGTGATTATAACTTTATATTAAAAATATAAAATAAATACAAAAAGCAAGTCTGCACTGCCCGGGAATCGAACCCGGGTCGCAAGAATGGGAATCTTGCATGATACCACTACACCAGCAGTGCTTGATTGGTCACAACTAAATAAAAATACTTAAACTGGATTGGGATATTTCAATGAATTCTCCGAAGTATGTAGTAATATCTCAACTTTACGTAAACTAAAACGGCAGTTCCCCCCGTCACCCTTAATTTGGTATTTGTAGGCCACAGTTTGGAAACCAATGCTATAGTAAATGTATCTCAACTAGTAGAGAATTGTTCATTTGTTGTTGATTCAAAATTATAGTTATATATAACATGATTTATTAATTTATCGGAGTCATTATAAAAAACACTGACTTGACACGTCCCCCTAGTGATTAAGCAGTAAAAAAGAGAGACTACCTGTCTGTGACTGACTGTGACATAGAACGTGACCAACCAATCCTCTTTGGTCACGTGCTATATGGTCACAATGGGCTGAAAATGAAAAACTTAATGAGCACTATTAAGAAAAAGACATACTAAAAGTTATATTTTATTAACTTCACGCTTGATCCCTAGCGTGATCTCCCGAGGTCTCCCCCTACTAAGTACTAATACACTCATTTACATGTAATTCAACGCTTTTTACAAGATCAGAAATAAAGCACAAATGTATGTATTTTGATGACGAGAGCTGCTCTACTAATCACATCACATTAAATTTTTATACCATCATTGTCTTTTACGTGTGCTATTAACTGTACTGACGTTACTACGGATTGGATATTATAGCCCTTTTTATTTCTGTTTAGTAAATCTTGTGCGTTTGAAATATATAGGTACTTCTTACAAAGCATTATTTTATAGCTACATATAACAAACATGTACATTGTAATTTGCATATTAACATACAATTTGAAATCGTATATTTAATCTGTACCTAATCAAGTGAAGTTCTCTTGTAAATAATATATGCTTGAAACGTTTAGTTTTTTTTTTTATATTTATTTATCTAAGCATGTGCAAAATGTGAAGAGAAAGCTTAATATTTTTGTATTTATTATATCTACTAAGTTCTAAGCTTCATTAATATCAAATTTGAATTATAAAATATTGTCTATTTATTTTATTTTTTATATTTTATTTGATTTATTTATTTGTCTTAATTGTAACTGTAAATGTACGTACTATTCCAATAACGATCTATTTCACCTAAAAATGTATGTCATCCGCATACATACCCTCCGGGGGGACCTCGTTGATGCGCACAAATCATTCCTGTCAATAATCCTGATCTACTTGGAAATGTCTGAACTCCATGGGTGGTCCAAGGTGCACACAACATACTTCTGTCTTAAACAACTGTACAGATTTAGAAGCTCTAAATAAATTACTACTGTCAATCTGATGGCTTTTAATATTTATCCAAAAGCTATTGAATGGTTTTCTTCGTATCTTCATGGTCGCACCAAATGCGGTTAGTATAACACAAAGCTAACTTCTTCATTTTGTATTAATGCTGGGGTTCCGCAGGGTGGTGGGCTGTCTCCTTTGCTGTGTTCCATTATTATTAACACTATGACTCAGCAAATATCGTCACCTCTGACTGACTCTCCAGAGAGACTGCCTCTGTTAACGATTAGATATAGTACGATTGATAATATTAATTCCGATTTACAGTTAATTCGCATCTAGAGTAAATCGTTCAGATTGTCTGTGAATCTAAGTATCTTTAGCTACTCAAAATAATGATTTAAATTAGATTCATCCCTCCCCCGTTTTTCTTTGGTAATGTTCATTGAGAGCTTAGTGATAGTGTTAAGAATTTGGGAATCAGGATGTACAGCATATTCTCCTGGTCACCTCATATTCCGAGCTATTCCGGAAGTTCTATTGGGCCATGGGAAGCTTCAGAAGATGAAAGAATCTGTTGCCATTTAAAACTAAAATATCCTTGGCTCAAACAATTCTACTTGATTAATATCCCCTTGATTTATCTCAACAATTAATACCTTAAAGAACAATTTAAGTTCTTGGGTTAACATGTAGTATTCACATATATATATTTCTTTGGTTGTAATTGTATTATTATGTTCTATCTTTGTATGTATATATTAAGTATGTATGTATATATGTATTTATGTATGTATGTACATTTGTATTTACATATTTATATGTAAGTGTATTATAGTATATATTTAATTTTGTAATTACTTAACTACTTATTTTTTTTTGTTTACTGTGCACTCAATATTGGATCCTTTTTAATTGTCGCCATTATACATAATGTCAATTTAAGCATTTAAGATTTTTTCCACATTTGTAAAATTTGTATAAATTTTTGTGCAATAGATTATTAATTATTATTAACAATAAGCAATACAAAAAAATAAGATTATAGTATAATTTTATTTATTTGTCAGTTATACCTGTAAGTAGGTACTTTAGTATTGCACTCGTTAGCCTCCCACATTTTGAACCTCCTTGGAATTGTTATTACGCATAATAACAGGCTATTTAAGTAAATGGCCGTTTAAAAACACGGCTTCCAACCTTACTTTAAGTCCAGGTAGTAACATTTTGCCCAACGTTTAATATAATTGGGGTTATTTCTTAGTTTGATATAACAAATTATTACTGTTAATTATAATAGTGTCAGTACCTAAGTTCAAAATTACTAAAGCAAACTTGTATAGACAATTTTCAAAAATATGCAGTATAAATATTAACTAGTAACATGTATGAGAGACTATCAGCGTCAAATTATGACTAGCTAGAAAGAAGGTTTGAATGGTCTGGAAGTTCACGACATTTATACGTTAAATTATTAAGGTTATTAATTAAAAAACGGTAAAAAAGAGTTCCTTGTCACATGTCTGTAATGATAAAAAATAGGAGCAATTATGTAAATATACATTATGTATTATTAGTTGGTACTTGCAACTCCATTTTATGACACTTGTTATACTATTTTTGTTTTGCCTCATTACTGTTTTGATTACTAAATATTCTTTATTCACTTTTGAATCGCCAATTTACATTGAAATGTCAATAGTGTCAGTTTTTCAGAAAGCTACCACCAGCTCAGAAGGCAGGTTCTGCTGAGAAGAGCTGACGAAAATCTCAACAGTTGCTCCTTTTAAATGTCATCTATAAATGATTTATAACAATCCTGATGGAGCAGCATCAATAGCATTTAATTATCCACACACAACTATCATTATAGGTATTCTATCCAATCCCTATTGGTATTGGATAGAATAACACGCTTCATTTAATAATACATTTTTAGCTTACAAGCATACTTACAAATAGATTTAGTTGAGAACCAATAGATTGGACGATTAATAGATTTGTCATTCAACCAATATTTTCTCTGTCACCCTACACCCGACTCCCATAATCCATCACCCGCCATTCATCATCTTTCATAATCTGTCTACATAATATAGTCATTAATATATATATATATATATATATATATATATATATATATATATATATATATATATATATATATATATATATATATTATATATATATATATATATATATATATATATATATATATATATATATATATATATATATATATATATATATATATATATATATATATATATATATATATATATATATATATATATATATATATATATATATATAATAGCCTCATAGCCTTGGGGAGTTTATTCCAAAGCAGTGGAGCCTGTACGGAAAAGGACTTTTGAAGGAATTTGGTATTGCTCTTTGGAATGTCTAGCATTAGTAAAACACAAGACCTCCTCGAGCGTGAAGGAGAGGGAAGAATTTTAATACGGGAACGTAGATAAGGAGTTTTGGTAGTTGACTATTTTAAAAAGAAAAGAAAGGATATGCATATCACGGCGAAAGCGAATAGGGAGCCAATTAAGCTGAACTCGAAAATGAGATACGTCATACTTTCGAAGACCGTAAACAAAGCGTATAGCGAGATTTTGAAGACGCTCTAATTTGTTAATTTGCTCCTCAGTCACATCTAAATAGCAGACATCGGCATAGTCAAGTATTGGTAGGAGAAGACATTGCGCTAGCATTATTTTTGTTTTATGAGGAAGGAAGTATTGGAGATGCTTAAGAGAACGATAACAGAAATGCATACGCTTACTAAGTTCACTAATGTGGATTGTCCAAGACAAATTGCAGTCAAAAATTAGACCCAAATTCTTCACTTTATCATAATATGGAATTGGAATTATATATTCAATTTTTTTTTTTTACATTATATAATTAACATTTTTATACACGATTAATCCGGTTAAACTGTTTTATTTAATAAATAAATAAATTATACAACAATATTTTTATGTCTCTTGTTTGACTACACATAATGCGGTATACGAGTAAGGCACTGTCTTACGTCGATCAAGTATCAATACATGTTTGTTTCGTCAGCCTATGGAGCGACCTTCGACCTTCTTTATTTCTCGAGGCACGAGAATTCCCGCCCTGGATTTCACGAGTATGTTGAGAAATTTAATCTTTCTACTAAATTCGACGTTATTTTAACATTTTTGATTTAATGTACATGACAGTATTTAATGATATCAACTAAATTAAAACGACATGTTTTCATTAGATATCATAAAATGCACTAAATAATTAACAAATTAACGACAAAAAATAGATTAAGCAATTTGAACATTTTAAATTATATAGTTTGTCTTACTTGAATGCATCTGGTTCTGACGAAATTTCAGCTTTCAAGTGTCCTTTTATAGTTGGAAGTTCTTATAATTTAATTTCCAGTTCAAGGTCCTTCATCTTGCTTCCGATTACGACTAGGATTCAAAATTATATATAATTTATTAACATTTAACAAGGGGAGTTCAAATAGTTGGGATGAGTTTTAATGCACGTGTCAAAGTCTATATTATCCTTTCAATATCAATTCAAGATCAATATAAATTATAAATTTCCCGACTTTTCAACGCATGGAGGTTTATTTTCCCGTCTCGACTAAGAGAAATTTCTCGAAAATTCTCGGGAATTCTAGTATCTATAGGAATTCTAGTATCTAGACTTACGATTCAGCTCAATAAAACTTAGAGCGAAAGTTTATTTGTTTTATCTATTCATTTATAAGTTTTAAAGTAATTGGTCATATAAATAAAATAAGTAAAATTAATTAATAAGTAAAATAAAATTGGTCATATAAATAATATAAATAAATAATAATATAGTGTAAAAAGATTTGAATTAAAATGAATTTTCATTATTTAGATATATTTATGCACTCAATGGCAAAATATATATATATATATATATATATATATATATATATATATATATATATATATATATATATATATATATATATATATATATATATATATATATATATATATATATATATATATATATATATATATATATATATATACATATACATATACATATACATATACATATACATATACATATACATATACATATACATATACATGTTCATGTACATGTACATGTACATGTACATATAAATATATATATATATATATATATATATATATATATATATATATATATATATATATATATATATATATATATATATATATATATTGTTTATTGTGCATTCTGAAACTTTGTTTTAATATCTTTCAGGATTTGTTACCCCATCTTGCGAATTTGTGTTATACTAAACTGAAATGAACACCTTTAGATTTCAAGCAAAACTTTATATAGAAATTCGTTCACCAATTCATAGATGGCCATTTTGTAACAAAAAATCTGATTTACTTTGCGATATATATTTCTACCAACATTAGGCGCTAGATAAAAATGTATCTTATAATATACGTAAATAATTTACCTTGGTTTCTACAAAAAATAAGTATTTAAAGGGAATGCGGAAGTTGTTCACTTTCCTATCGTCAACACTAGAGGCGCCACTATCGTTCGGTCTTTTCGCATGCGTATTGAACTCCTTTTTTTACGTCCATGAAATTCATGAATGGCTCTAGTCCACAACCTGTCTTCTTTACACTAATAAAATTTATTATTAAATGTTTTAAAATGTTACATCAAACCGATTACACGAACAGTGACGAAGCTATTAGGTAGTGCAACTGACAAGACGTTCCCCCCAAAATTTGACGGCAAAACGTAAGTATTGTTTTTATGTATTTTTAAATTTAGACTATGATTAGTACAATGCGGAAACTTATTTAATCTTTTGTTTATTCGAGTTAATTTTAACTGTTTAATGTTTAATTAAAACTAGTGTAATAAAAATAAAACGAAACTGCGGTAATTTTATTGATTTGACACTTTACCCCAATTCAATGTTGTGAATCGTTTCTATGCGAACTTTTTATGTAAGACATCAGCTTAATGAGTATCGGAACGTGTTCATAGCGTATTGCGGCTAAATCATCAATCTTTACAACATATACATACTTTCATACGTAACAAGACCATAAAGTTTTGGCTTATTTAATTAAATAACTATACAGATTTGAAAAGCAAATCAAATAAATAAAGATATTATTGATTATTTTTTAATTTAATTTGGAATTATTAAAGCAATAATTCTTTGTGTATCCGATAAATACGTAACATGATATATATTTCAATATCTTTTTATAATTAGATTTTTTTAAATAAAATGCAATATTTATTCTAGAATTTCAGAAGATTCAACGATACTGTGAACATATCAAAAAATTAGATGAATAGTCTAGAATTTTTAGCGCAAGTGCGCTTGTTATCTGTTTAAGTCATTAATACTTAATGACTTCGTTTGTAACAGTATTTCTTTGGCTCTCATTTCTTCGCAACATGTGAAACAAATCTCGGTCAAGGGCTAGCAGCTTATACAACTTTTATATTTTTGTACAATCTAATATTATATTCATCTGTACTTGTCATGTAATATATATATTTATGCATGATTTGGATCACATTTAATATTGCTATTAATAAAAAAATGTGGAACTATTTGACTTATTTCAATATATGAATCTCTGATTTGAAATTTAGAGCACTTGAATAACGGCTTATACTACTACTATTTCTTTCAATAGTACCTATTTTGAATAGATGTAAAATAGAATACCATTATATACCTGTTTGTAAGATAAGGCAATGCGCCCGATAAACTTAGCTGTGTGGACTTACTTAGCGGCTCGTAACTCAAGCTAACGGCCGTGATAGTGTAAATCGTACCTACATCACAAAATAACCTGTATTGTTTGCCGAAAGACAATGAATGTGTCTGTCTGTCACTTCTGTTAAACCAAATTTTAAATATATATATTAGCTTTCATCACAAATTTTAGCTATCATCATGTCGAGCAGTCCTTTTCCATACACATGCGAGCTATGTGGCGCAGAAGGCCTCACAGACGAAGGCATGAGGTCACACACTCTCGAAGCACACGTAGCAGGACGACCAGACTGTCCGTTCTGCGATTGTGCAGTGCCTCAGCCTCAGCTAGTGGGTCATGTTCAACGAGCACATCTACATTATTTGACACCAGAAAGAGAATTAATGGCATTTATTGATGATCAAAGTCCAAGGTAAAAAAAAACATGATTACAGATCACTTTTTTTTCACTAGTTAAATTTTATTTAAATATGAAATTCATGTTCCTGAATTAAACTTTATCCAAACCTTTTTTTTTATAGTTGTTTATGTAGTTTTTTCAAATGTTTTTTTTGTATGACAATACTCAGGTCAGAATTAAAGCTAAGCAAACTATAGACAAATATATCCTTTATTTATATAAAAATGGGATAACATGTGAGATTTGAACTCACAACTATTTGAACTAAAACTGTATGAGTGCATGGGTAATGTTAACTACTCCTCGATCACATCAAAACTAAATTGTAATGTTTTAAATTTACAATATATATAGGTTATTATTTTTTTAATGGTTGCAGCTTCGATGAAGACTCTAAAATGACAACAACAGACAGTTGTAGCTACAATACTCCAGGATCAATAAATGGCTGGCACAGTCCTGATACAACCACGTCATATCATAATGGGGCCATATCAAAAACATATTACAATGGCTACCAAGAAAAAGATTACCACAGGAGTGAAAAGGATGACGAAAAATGCCCGCGATCGCCTAAAAACATCAATCTAACTAATGGACTGAAGAATATTAATATAAATAATGGCGTTATTCCAAAAAAGAAATGCAGTAGGGAGAATTCCATCGAGCGTGATATGATCAATGGACGTGATAACAAGGGTAGCTACATATATGGTTAATAACATATGACTTGCATACTAGCATACTACTTCATAGCCAGTGAAGTAAATATTAATTGTAATTGATTTAACTGTATACTTTATATACAACATGTTAAAGGATTTTATTTTTTCGGTATTCGTATAACATTCGTATACGTTCGTCGTATTACATCTTATTAGTTGTAACTAAACTATTGTAATGTTATATAAATTTTATTTATTTTACAGCTGTACATTCCAGTTCTAATCATAATAGTAACGATAATTCTCCAAATAAAAATAAGGTAAATATTGTTATATTAATATTTTATTTCAATATCTATGATTTTTTTCGTATTATTAATACTTTATTCCATTTATTTCAGTTATCAATGGCCAGTGCCGGTCAAGGATCTCCACTAAGGTCACAGTTGGCTTTAAAACTTAAATCTAACACACCTAAAAAATCGGCTCCAACGCCTAGTCCCACAGTACAGGTAAATATTTTATATTCCTAGTTATTATATATTGCAATACAATTTACTCGAGTTTTTTATATCTTTTGTAACCTAAGGCTGAACAATATTTGATCAATACTTATCTGCTATGAAAAATACATTTTGACTTTGACTGTTACTTTGTAAACGTCAAATTTGAATTTGCTATTATTTTGAAAAATCTATCGTTGCCGCCAAAATTTAGCACTTTTTATTATTGTAAACTATTTGTGATTGAAAACTTTTAATAATTATAAAAATTTACAGTAGAAATATTTTACAGTGTCTTCTATGCGACTTTACATCAACATGCCCACGAAAGTTAGAAGAACATATAAACAGGGCTCATTTCGACCTCACATCGCCGTCAATATTAGGAACTATGAATGATAATTCAAACGTTACAAACAACCCGACTTTAGGTTTATCTAATGCGACTTTAACATTAGATAATCCAACGTTAGCTTTAACTGCAATGGCTTTCTCTCCTGGACCTCATTCCTCGTCGTATCAATGTCCTATATGTGAACTCGAGTTCTCAAACGCAACTGAAGTAGAGGTACATGTTAATGTGGAACACAAAGATATTTTGAGTCCTCAGAAATCAGTGAGTATCAGTGATATTAAAATTGATAACAACATTCTGTGTCCTAATTTCCTCAATATTACACTTAAATATTCTTTAGATATTTTATATTAACATTTTGGACCATTCTAGAAACAAATTTATCAAGAATATATTTATTCTAATCATTAATTTAGTATTTAATATTCATAAAATAATATTTAACCGGCAGGATCAGATAGATAATGCATCTTGTGACGATATTGTGATGATGGAAGAGAGTCCTGTTAGCATTTGTCCTGTTTGCTGTCAACCATTAAATTTGTCTCAACATGAACTGGTATTATTAAAACCTATTTTTATACATTAAAAGTATTTTTTTTATAGATGTATCTTATTATATTGTACAATATTTTATTTTTTAATCATTGAGACATGTTGTTTATGGCAAAATATGGCAGAGGCTGGTGGTCTTGACACTAGGCTCTACTTGCTTACCCTGCTATATGCAAGATATTGAAACAAAATACAAAATAATATCTTTCAAAGATATTATTTTGTATTTATGATATATTATTAGATTCAACATATAGAAGAACACTTTGAAAGAGGTGAAGATGGTGGTTCGGCATCTTTATCTGCTGCTGAAAAGGAAGCTCAAAGAAATAGAGAGGAACATGAATTTCAATTGCTTAGGGTAAGGAACCTTAAATATGGTCCTATACTAATAATAATTTTATTATTATGATATTAAATACCTAGTAAATTAATATTACCGTTGTAAATAATAACACCAATTTTCTAAATATTTGACACATTAAAAATATATATGTATATTACAGTAAAGTTGAATACTTTTTGTTTTTTTTTTGTTGATACCTTAATACTTTACTTTAATATATGTAGTTTTTTATACAATAATATTTACATTAATTTTGAAGTTAGGTTCTATTTTCACAGTATTTTTGGTTACCACTGTATTTTGTTGAGTAATTACAGATAGTATAAAAAAATGTCAAATGATTTCTCAAAGGTTGTATATAGTTAGTAAAGATAATCATTTTGAAAAATATTTCATATTTTTCTTTTAATTATTTTGTAAGAATATCTGACTAGAATACAATGCATGACATTGACCAACCATAAAGCGGAGTATGGAGTGTCTTAACAGTAGGTTGTCTCTGCCCTGTTATATGTAAATAAAGTGTAAATCTGGACGATAATTGCTTATTTACAAATATAAAATATATGAATACATTTTTATATCTCCACAGGCCCAATATGGCATGGAAGAAGATGAAGAAGGCTACACAAGCCGAGCTGCCTCTAGTCTCAAGAGAGCAGTATACAGTGGAGCTCTATCAGTTGCTGGGTATTATGAGAGGAGTGTAGGCCTCCGGAAAGCAACCGCTCAAGGATTAGATGCTGGATGTTCTAAAACCAATGGTATTTGTTTTTAAGAACATCTATTACTATGATTATATATTCTTTTAAGCTTGAAAATAAATAAGTTTTTTTCTTTTGGTTGTCAAAACTAATGATAAGATGTTGTTTTTATATATAAACTATATGTTTGTTGTACACAGATAATTTAATTATATATATTATGTTGATTTAATATAGTGATGATAATATTTGTTATTTTTTTTTAAAGTGTATCATTTAACACATTAGAATAAATTGAGAACTTTTAATAATACTTCAATGACGAATATATATTTTATATAGATATTTGTATAATAAAATAATATTATTTCATTCTAGTGATTAGCTTATTTTCTACTTTATTATAAACGTGGGTTCAAATCCCACTTATTATTATTATTAAAAAATAATATTAAATACAATATATTTAATATATAATAAAAAATTATATTATATAATATGAATAAAATATATTTTTAGGTATTCTAAAAAGGATAGCTCAATTAAATGCTCAGAATCAAAGCATAGCTAAAACATACTTATGCAGTGCAGTGGACCACTACGCTAGTACTTATGGGGATAGGGGGTGGGGATGTGGATATAGGTGAGGGAGCTTTTTATTATATTAATATTATAGTTATTTTATATTACCTATTTAAATAATTGATAGTATTGTAAGAATAAAATATTTTTATAGAGTGTTATTTCTCTATTCCAATAAAATAATTAATTTTTATTTTGTTTAATTTAAATAATTTTATTCAAAGTAAGAAGATACGTGTTGTATTCATCAATATTAAACCGCCCTACCTGAGAAGACCTATTTTCTCATTTTTTTTATCAATTTGTTCATTTAAAAATGGACAGTTGTTTAGTTACAATGATGACAAACCAAGAACAAACCCGCAGGAACATGCAGATGGTGCTGTCGGCGCTGGCGCGGCACCCGCCGTACGCGGCGCTGCTGGGCGCGGGCGGCGCGGGGGGCGCGGGCGGCGCGGGGGGTGCTGGGGGCGCGGGGGGCTGCGACTGCGCGCCCTCCATCCCCAGCCTGCAGCTGCTGGTGGAGCGCGCCTGGCGGCTCGGCTTCGACACGCAGGTACACACACGCACGCAGAAATATTGGACTTCTTTTTGTTGTCCGTACATGAAAAGGAAAAATCGGTACCATTATAGGATAACTATCATTTCTGAGAAACAGTATGGCTTTACTAAATGTCGCTCTACAACTGACGCTGGAATAGCTCTCATAAAGAGTATACACGAGGCTTGGGAGGAATCACATTTGATTGTGTGCAGCATTCTACATTGGTCATGAAGCCACACCATTATGACATAAGAGGACGTGCACTTGATCTTCTGACCTCTTATACAGCTAATAGAGTTCCAAGAGTTGATGTGAAGAGCAAGAAATATCCAGGGTCATTAGTCAGTATGGGAGTCCCACAGGAGTCTATTCTTGGTCCTTTTCATGTTTTAATATATATAAATATATATATATATATATATATATATATATATATATATATATATATATATATATATATATATATATATATAAATGACTTACCATATTTAGTTGGTAGGAGCCATGAGATATTATTGTTTGCTGATAATACTTCATTATTTTTTAAAATGAATAGATAAAACAAAATATAATTGATGATGTAAACAATGCGCTCTCGACAGTAGTACATTAGTTTAGTGCTAACAACCTACTATTAAATAGTACAAAAACTAAATTATAATTTTTCGAACACCCAGCCCGAAAATTGTTAAAGCCAATGTACTATTGAATGGTGAGACCGCGGATCCTGTTGATTCTACGGTATTTCTCGGTGTCACCATAGACTATAAACTACAGTGGGGACCTCATATTGATGGATTGGCGAATAGGCTGAGCTCAGCAGCTTTTGCGGTAAAGAAATTAGATCGTTAACTGATATAGAAACGGCTCGCCTTGTTTACTTTAGCTACTTTCATAGTATTATGTCTTATAGCATTATACTTTGAGGTAATGCAGCCGCGATCAATACAGTTTTTGTCCTGAGTTCGCTCAATTTATAACTTTTAGGGTTTAAGTTATAAATTGAGCGAATCTTCGAGAATCTTTAAGAGACAAATTTAAGGGAATTAATATATTGACAGTTGTGTCTTAATATATCCTCGATATCCTATATATTTTTACTTTGAATAAAATTATTTGAATTTGAATTTGTCTGTTAAGATCATTTCTCAAAATGATGTGGACGTATCAAGGTTAAATTGATGTGAAATATCCAGGTCTATGGTCGTTTGTAGTACATAAATTCCAACTTGTAAGTCAACCAAATCAAAAGATTAGGCCTTTTATGCCTAAATTTTGCCGCATTTGTATGAAGTTCGCAGCATAATAAAAACTTATAAGTTACTTCCTTTAAAAATATTTGCCTATAACTGATTTAGTTATTTATATAGACGACATCGAAACAGTGCTGATACCGAATCCTCTTCTTCTCTTCTGCCTGGCATTAGTCCCGGCATCGTTTGCCAGAGTTTGTCTTCCGACTAAGCTTACTCAACTGTGCTCGGTCTTTAACATCCTTAGTGGACAATCCATTGGCTCTCATGTCCTGCGTCACGACATCCAGCCATCGCTTCCTTGGGCGTCCGGATTGTCCAACTCCAGGGACAGACAAGGCACTTCCTTCCGACACAGTTCTCAGGTCGGCGCATAACATGGCCATACCATCTCAGGTGACGCTCTTCGAGCTTATCCGCTACATCACGGACTCCAAGACTACCCCGAATGAATGTGTTGCGTATGCGGTCGGACCGCGTAACGCCACACATCCACCTCAGCATCTTTATCTCCCTCACGTGGAGACTCTGAGTGTGCCGAGATAACGTTGACCAACATTCGCTGCGGTATAAAAGAACCGGTCAGATAATGCTCTTGTATATCTGTCCCTTCAGCTTGGGCGGTATTCTGCTATCGCCGACTACACCAGTGACCTCCCGCCATTTGGCCCAAGCAGCGTTTATACGGGCATAGATGTCGTGGTCAATGCCTCCAGACTCATGCATAACGGATCCAAGGTAGCTGAACTTCTCCGATTTAAGAGCTGGCTCAGGACCGATGTTGATGGTGCTCGAGTCCAGGTTTCCGCAAGCCATGTACTCGGTCTTCGACTCATTCAGTTTAAGACCACCGTGGGTTCTCAAACGCACACTTCCAGGCGTTCACTTTACGCTCCAGCATCAGTCAGTTCTTATAAATGGGCACTACGTCATCGGCCACGGAGGCTGGCCTTGGATGTCGGATGCCGGACAGTATCCAGCACTACATTGAATACTTCTTCTTTAATCAAGAAGGGCTTGGTGTCGCCAACAGCGGTCCTATCCACTGAAGCGGAGTCGTTGTACATATCTCCGATAACTTCAATATAGGCTTCAGGGATCCCCTTGGATCGCAATGCCCACCAGATACACTGACGTGGCATACAGTCAAAGCCCTTCTGCAGGTCCATAAAGGCTAATGCAGAACTCCCATTTTCCTGTAAGCCTCCATCAAAGATCTGAGGGCAAAAAATGGCGTCCACAGTGATTGAAACCCATACTGAGACTCTAGAGACAGTACACTCTCGGAGGACACAAAGCTCTTGTGGTTCATACGATACCGATGCCGATATTGAACCCGTCTCCGTTCAAATACCTATAAATAAAATAATAAAAATAAAAAGCCTTTATTGTTTCTTGCACAGTTGAGTACACCAATAATTTCGATATACTACTTTTGTTTCGTATTTAAATTTCTAATAATGTATACCTTGATTCTAGTTAATGCTTTTGATATTGTTCATAAAGTTAGTATATGTTTGTTATCATTATTTATGAACATAATTTACAAGTTACTTATGAATTAAATACCTATACGGAATTTAAATAGATATTTTTATATACGTTGTAGGGGTCAGAGCAGCTGGGCTGCAAGCTGCACAACACCCGCAAGTGGATCGGCGCCTGCGAGGTCGTCACTGTGCTGTCTTCGTTGAGGATAAGGTTGTATATACATATGTACCTAATTCTTTTGTTTCAACTTAATGATTTACAGCAGGCTAGGCAGGTAGAACCTGGTGTTAAGACACCCCGTTCTCCACTTATCTATACGTTTTAAATATGGAGTGCTGGGTAGCGGAACTTCTTCGTCTCATCCTTTTTCATAGTATTGAAATTAATATAATTGATTCCTTCGAGTGGGAATCGAACTAGCAACCATTTCACCAACAAATCGTATTCTATTTTAAAATGTATTTAATATATATATATATATATATATATATATATATATATATATATATATATATATATATATATATATATATATATATATATATATATATATATATATATATATATATATATATATATATATATATATATATATATATATATATATATATATATATATATATATATATATATATATATATATATATATATTTTTTATCGCATTGGTTCTTCTTGGGTATGAAGCATTGAGTTCTAGTGAACTGGTGGTAACATATATAACTTTCAAAAAGAGAAGCAAGTAACTTTTTAATTAAATTATTGACATTATAAAATATAAAGTCGAGAGTTATTTCTCGTAAAATTTATATCAGGTATGGAACAAGTATTCTAACAGCTGCTTCGCAATATTTATATTATAATATTTTGCTTAACAGACTACATATTTAGTGGTACTAAAACCGACAAACAAGTCTTCAAAAAGTTAATAAATAATTTATGGGTCTGAGTATACGCGTTTATAATATGATAACGTAATCTTCAACAAATTTGTCACTTTAGAAATTTAGAGAAAATGTTAGAACAGTGCTCGTAAGTAAAGAAACCTGTGTAAAGTGAATTTTATGCAGGATACTGCTACCGTTGTATTTAATAATAATAATTGTGACATTAATATTTAAACGAGCAACCTTTGAGTTTCTTGCCGGCTCTCCTCAGCAGGACTGCCTCCCGAGCCGGTGTATGGTGGTAGCGACATGTTCACTCGACGGCTGAAAAGTGCCTTTAAGTGTTTATTTGAATTAAAAATAATTTGAATTTAAGTAAAGAAGCTTCATAGACATACTAATCGTGCTAACAACAGTAATATACAGTTGATTACCGTATTTAAATGACATGTTGCCATAAGAGCTTAAATATATGGTTTAATTGGTTTGGAAATTTTGCACGGATTCCGAGACGTTGGGATTTTTTTTATAAAATCTCAATGTTTAATAATAACGGACAGTACAATTTTAAATGAAACTGTTTGACCGTATTAACCGTGTATACTTGAGTATTTACATATATCGAAGAGTCTTGTCTAATCTCAGGAACTATTAGCTCTAATTGAAAACATATTTTTATACTATCCGTTAATTTATCCAGGAAGGCTATAGCCTATAGGCTATATATTACCTCGAGCACTTAAAATGTGTCGTGGGTCACATACAAGTCTTAGTAATTTGACCACGGAGACCAAGCCGCAGGGAAAGCTAAGCTATTAATAGGTTTAAATAACCTCTCGGACTGACCAGAGTCAATTTGTATGTGGTTGAAGGAAATCCCTCCATACTTTGTTAAAAGATCTCGGCCAGTCTAGAACTGGCATCAATTTATTTTTAGAGCGTACTTGGAAGGCGGCACTAGAGGAATAATTCCGAATTTGATGTCTGTAGTGGGAGGAGATTTTTAGGGAGGATTTTAAAGGGGCTTCTTTAAACCTACATTTTGGGCTACAATTCTAAGTAGTTTCGTCGCACAATGTCTATTGTATGTTAATATTTAACAGATGCCAGCTAATAGATTTCCACAAGCCCACGTCCCCGGACGGCAGTCACCCGGCTCTCTTTGATTGGGTGTTGCGCTACTTCCAGAATGATCCTAACGCGTTTAAGCCGCCATTGTATTTACAACATCAAGGTAATAATAATAATTAGTAAGTAATAGTTGTATGTATTTTTTTCTCGTGTATATTAGAGTTGTTTGAGTTGAGTTAAAAAGGAAATGAAAATAATTTGTCCCCCGAGTGGAAATCAAACCTACTACCGTCCTTTTCACAGTTAGCTACTAACTGAGCCATGATGGCTGCTATTATATAGTACTTAACTATACTTAAAGTTAGAACGAAATGATTTATCACTGAGATTTTTATTGTATGAAGATTAACTTTATTATATATATATATATATATATATATATATATATATATATATATATATATATATATATATATATATATATATATATATATATATATATATATATATATATATATATATATATATATATATATATATATATATATATATATATATATATATATATATATATATATAAAAATAAATTATATTTATAGAATACTGACTATAATTTTTGTATATGTGTTTAGGTCATTCAAGAACAATAATAGGTTATGAGAAGCACAAAGATGGTAAAGCGACGTTGCTAGTTCTCGATCCATCTCATTCACCGGCTCAAGTAAGCAATATATTTTAATAAAGTAGCTTCACGCAGTATACTCAAATAAAAGAAAGACTCAAAAAAGTTTTTAACTTAACTTAATTTAACTTATCATAAAAAATGAACAACTGAAGATAAACTGTTTTTTACGTTCACTCCAACAAAAAGACGGTTTACTTTATAAGTCCATGAGCGTGTGTGTGCTCCAGGTGCGCCAGGTGGTGTGCGGGGGCTCCTCCGCCAGCGCCACCGCGCTGCGCCTGCTGCGGCGCGGCGCCTCCGCCCTGCGCGCCAAGCAGTACCAGCTGCTGTGCGTCTGCGGCGTCATGGACGGCGACGCCGAGTACCAGGTGCGCCGAGCATTTCCAATTTTCGAGACATGACGAAGCACGAGGGGATGAAAATAATTAATTTTCCACCCGATCGAACCCACGACCGCCGCGTCACGGCCAGACGCTGCCGCTGCGGTGCTGCGCCACGACGGTCTCGAGCTAATTTTTTTATTGGCCGTATTATAGTAATTTAGAGGACATGTTGCATCTATGAAATTATTTGACCCATCCATTGTTCATTTTAGTTTAAATAAGTAATTAATTTTGACTGAATCACCTGAAGCCTATCAAATATATACTATTGCTTTATTCTGAAATTGATCTTTATTTAGATCAGTTGAAATTTAGATATCACAAACAAATTTTATATATATTGTTTACCACAAAATACATAATTATCTATGCACCATATATAATTGTTATATTATTTTTTTTTAATTTCCAGGCCAGTAAAGTATTGCAGTCGGTGCGTATCCCTTAAACGAGGTCACAAGGGACCCTCTATCATCTTTCTTTTTTTTTTTAATTCATATATACAAAAAAAATTATAATATTAGGAACTATTTATTAATTTTAAAGGTAATGTGGTTTATCTTTTTATTTCCAATCCAGTAATTAGTATTTTGTTTTTAATTTACAGAAAAAAAAAACTTCTAATAATTGTTGTAAAAGTAATAAATACAAAGTATTTGATATATTTAAATATTTGTATATTTTTCTTTTGTTTGGAAAAATTATGTCAAAAATTTGCTAATTAAGAACCTGACCTGACCACACTATCTTTGAAATTATTCCAAAAGAGTTGTCTAGTCTTAATTTCTAGCTGTCTTCGCTGGTATTATTGTATATGAAACAATGTATGTGATGCTTTAAACGTTCATTAATCCTTAAATTATATTTTTTTGGACATTTTTTTGTTTATTTTGAAAATATGTATAATTTTTATTTATTATTTGATAATATAATATTTATTATTTAATATGTCAATTATAATCAGTGATTTTAATAATACCAGCGGTGATCCACGATCGTTCTAGCTTAGTTCTCTTTAGTGCTTCTACCTCAATTAATTTTGTCAATTTCTTTTGATTGTGAACTACATATATTAATATATATACATAATATATTTACATACCAACGATTCTTATATACAATGAATAAAATGGTGAAGCTTTCTCCACATGATGTGTAAATGTGTTATTCATATGGAGAATTTATTAATCTAATGCTTAAATAGATAGATTTATTAGTAAGTCAATGTATGTACAGGGTGAGAATGAGATGTAAAATAATTAAATTTGTTCTCATTATTTCCAAATTTATGTATAGTTTTTTTTTTCTTTTTATATATTCTCATCCTGTATAATGCTTCACGGCGTCGCCTTCTATAGCTAAGACACTTAACGCTTAAGTCACTGAACAATTTATTTTGCACACTATGGTTCCTAAAGGAATTGCATATTAAATTGTAGATAGATGAGATTGAAGCAATGGGTCACATTTAAAATAACTAAGTTATAATAATATTAATATCAATATTAATACAAGATTCAGGACAATTAAAATAATACATTTTATCAAAAAAAAAATCTTTAGGTATATTATAATTTGATATACATTACAAAAAGAAATTTTTTATTTTGGTTTACAAAATTTTGATATTTTCTTTGTTTTCTTGAGTCCTGTTTTAAAGGAGTAAAATTATATATATATATATATATATATATATATATATATATATATATATATATATATATATGTATATAAGTGAAGTATTCTAAGTGAATCTAGATAGAGTAGAAATTTTTAAATATGATCCATTACATGAAAACGGAAAGGTTGGATCGGAACAAGTAAAGGTGCCTGAAATAATGTCATAATAACGTGTGGCTTAATTCTGATTATTATTAAAAAATTAAGCATTAAATTCCAAATTTTTATGTTAAAAAGAATAATATTTAAAATGTGTTCGATTATTCCTTGTGTAAAAAAAATGTAATATGTTATAAAAAATATTAGTCAAGAATGTTTGGTTTAGAAATAAATTACATTCGACAATTCTCTTTATTGTCACCAGCTATTCAATTATTTTACTTTATCTGTGTACTTTTGCAAATATGGTTTTGTACTGTATGGCTTTGTGAGTATATTAATCTTATATAATTGTCATTTTCTGTCCAATATGGCTGAAAGAAACATAAAGCATGTGAGATATGTGCATTTTACTTCTTAGTTATTAACTAGTATTGTTAATATTTAACACATTTTTTACTAAAATTTAACATTTATCTTACAATTTATGTTACTGGAAATCGATATCACAATGTGGGGCGATTATAAAAAAATCTATTTGACTGCATTTCGATATAAATCGATTTAAATTGATATTCAAACATAATACTTCAATATTATATTCTTTTAATTATTTCTTAGTCAAAAAATCGATTGGTAATTTGTAATCGCCCATTTGTTTAATAGTTAATGTCAATTATTCGACAATTTTAATTATATTATCATATTTTTTTTATTAATTGTTGTGTAATTCTAGGAAATCGACCAATCGTTGTTTCACTCGATTATTCCAATTGTTTCTAGTCTACGTGTTTACGATGTTATATTAGAAATTGAATTAATTAGGTATTCTATATCGATTCAATATTCTTGCTTTATTAAAATAATTACTGAAATTATAATATAATAATTTGTATAATGTCAGTTGTTTTTAATTTCGAGAATATACGGTCTAAGGTGTATTTAAAATATAGTCATAATAGTTTGTTAGACAAAATGTGGCGTTGAGTTTTGCAACCGGATGTCAACCGGGTTGTCTCCGCCTGCCCGCCACTATATACGGGGAAAATATATCGTCATTTACAGGCTAAATAATTGATAACATTTCCATTTTTAATTAACTATCATGAAGTCGATCTTTTTTTAAATAAACTCTTTGCATTTATCAATATTTTATTATAATTTCAGTATTTTTTTTAGTAAAATATTTCTCTCTCTATATGAAATATTATTACTGTCAATATATTGGCAGATTATTGTTAAAATTGATTAGTTATCATTTTCAAACTAAATATATACTTATGTACATCAAGAATAATATGAAGTCTTGATAAGAATTTAAAAAAAAAGAAAAATCGAAGAATAGAATGGAGTCAAAAAGAGAAAAGATTATTTTGATGAAGGTTGTAAGGTAATTGAAGATTGGTTTGGAATTTGGTTACATATACTATATTAAAGTATTAAAAAAAAATTTAAATGCGCTCAGAAATTCGTCATTTTTAATAATTTATTGGTCACAAGTACAATAATAGTGAGTTTGAATCGCATTTAAAATGTTATTTGCACATGGTATGAATATATTTTCAACTGAACTCTAAGAATTAATTATTATATAATACATTACTATTTTAATGCTATATTTTTAAATCCACACTAAATTCTTTTTTCACTTTTTCTATCTGCCAATTTATTGCTATAAAAAAATAATAAAAAATAAAAATAGTAATAATAATTTGATATTATCCAAAAGGCGCTTAGCAAGCACATTACTGCCTCAAATAATCTCACGAGAATAAAATAATTATATTTAAAAAAAAACAATAAATATTAGATATAATATAAATAACACCAATTATAAATAATCTTGTAAAGCTAATTAATTATATAATCAACACTGAATAACAAATATAAATTGATCCCTACGTAAATTTTTTGCCGCCATATTTGCTGTCACTTTGACAAGATGAGTTCAATATGAATTTTAATTCGTTTGTTTTTCAAATAATGCAAAATTTTATACACTATCGAGAAGTAACGATCCAACGAGAAAAAAAATTAAATAGGTTGTGTTAAAAATTAATAGGAACGAGTAAACAATATAGAAAATACAGAATAATTAGATTGATAGTCGAGATCATATTTTTCTTACGACATTTTCCGGTGCTTTAATATAATTACACGTAAGTAACTTATTTCGCTAGAAAGTTCTTCCCGCGTGTGTTATTTTTGTATTCTTGATAGTAATAGTTCAAACGAGTATTTTTTGTGATTTTGGACACATAGAAAGTCGAAACATTCTACAATATATATACTTATATATACATATATATATACATATATATATATATATATATATATATATATATATATATATATATATATATATATATATATATATATATATATATATATATATATATATATATTTAAAATATTATCTAAAGTCAATAATAGTCAAATACAAATTACTTTTCCTAAAAAAGTCAAAATTTATGAAAACTTATTAATAATTTAATTATTAAGTTAAATTATTGAATGAATGAATCTATTATTTTTCCGTATTTTCAATTACGCTGACATAAAATTGTTATAATTCTTTTAAAGTTAATTCCAAATCAACTGAACAGCACTTATTTTAACTACAAAACTGTAACATAATGTTAACTATGGTGTTTAAGGTTAATGCACTCATTCATGTGATATTTATGCAAAGACAGAGGTTCTCGCTTATATTTTTTTAATGAAATAGTATTTTTATGTAAAGCTTTTAAGTAGAATTAGTATACCTATATATTTATTTGTTAGTACCTAGCTATCAAACACGCATAATTGTACCTAATACCTTTTTTACATTTGTTAAATGTATTTTTTTTTTATTTATATTAAAGTATTGAGTTGTCATTTTTGATATTTATGGTGAATAAGTTGATTACATAAAAATACTATTTCAAACAATCTTCTATATAAGGCTTTGTCACTATAAATAGTAACCCTGTGATAGGTAACCGACATCGTTATTCGTGATTGCTTGGAAAATTATTAAGATGAGGTGAATAATATGTAATTAAATTGATGATTTTTCAAGCAGAGTAGTGGGTACAGAAGTAAGAATTCACTCGCCTTGTACGTAGTAGGGAATGGGAGCTTCGTAGGGACAGCTAGGCTGTGCTACAAATGTTTCTTCAATAAACTATCGTAAGTTACAAACGGACATTTTATTTTAGTTGTATATATATATATATATATATATATATATATATATATATATATATATATATATATATATATATATATATATATATATACATTTGTATATATATATATATATATATATATATATATATATATATATATATATATATATATATATCTCCACTTCCTTAGCAGGTTTTGCTATTCCCTGTTCAAATTCCAAGTATTATGTAATTTTTCCTGTAATTGTAATGTACTGAATTTTTATTTTATTAAAATGTAACATTACTATGTTTTATTTTAAGAGAATTTAAAGATGTATACAATATTCTACCAAATACTCAAATCTACACATGTAGATCTACTATCAACCACAATTTCCATAGTATTGTTTCTACCTCTCAATGGAGGTCGAGGTCTTGACCTTAAGTTGGTATCATCATCCACTCTTGAATATACAGTGTTGTTACTTCAACGTGAAGAGGATATAGATGAAGTCCATGCAAATTTATTTAGTACCATAATAAATACCCTAGCCACATAGCCACATATTCTGAGATATAATTAATTTTAGTTTTATTAAAATACAGTCGATTTTTGCATTTAAATATTAATAAAAAAAAATTGTTGAACTAAACGTCTTAAAAACATCTACATATCATCGGCTTCTTAATGAGTTTAACATATATACATAAAGTACTGATATTTGAAAATCTGAAAATTGGTTGTATATGAAAATTACAATTTATATCAGTGTTTTAAATAGAGAACAATGGATAGAGATCTCAAGGTACAAAATGTGTCACTCAATTTGGTAGAAGAACATTATTAACCTTACTCTTTAAAAAATTAAAATATTTTCGTCATAACTTTTGGCTCTTGAAAGACGCGCTTTTAGAGACAAGGCACCACATATAATATCAATATGGTAGTTAACCTGTGTTGCCAATGGCTTCTACAATCTGTGGCTCGATCATAACAGAGGGGAAGGGGAAGGGGACGGCCTGATCCTGATGGATCTGGAGTTCGGAATTTTTCAACTCCCATAACATGGACAATGTCACTACCAAAACATTTCAAGGACACCAGATTCAGTAATCCAAGGAGGCCATGTCTACAATGGTCTGACGCCTAGGGTACTACAGGCCTAAACCAATTTGTATGGACTTCATCTAGTCTCCCATCTTTACAGGATACGTCGAATTACCAAATATATGTATGCATGAAGATATAATATCACGCTAATATTTGAATATTTTCTGTTTACTTTTTTTAAATTAAAAATGCTCTTTGTCGTACATTATTTATTTATTATTTAGTAAGTTTTTAATAAAGTGCAGCAAGAAATGTACGGTTACAGATTAAATTTAAATAATAAATAAGAACCAGTAATAATTTTTCGAAAACTTTATTTAAAAAAAATATTGTTTACAAATTACATAGTCATAGAGACGTAACAAATTATCTTTTAATAATAATTACAATAAATGTTCTTATATTAAAATACCTCTCAATAAGCACTCACGAACACTCGCCTTTGGAAGCCATATTTTATGAAAACAATTAAGACAGAAAATGTAGGATCAAAAAGTTATTTAAAGGATATTTAAATATAATTGTCATTTCTGAGTGCAGCACAGTAAGACGTGCAGCTTTACTTAGTTGTATATAAAAAGGCATGTGTTCGTTATACATGCACACAAGAAAATATTTGAAATATAATTGCTACTTTTACTCGATGATATTTAAAATATTCTTGTAAATGTCATTACATTCAACAAATATAAAAATAAATTCCTGTTAAGATCATTTTAATAATTAAAAAAATGCTTTTTTGCAATAAAGCAGTTTTTGATTATTATTGCAAATGAGAGCGAGTTCTTCAAAAGTCGCAGCAAACGGAATATTCACTTGACATATATAATTATATTTAAATTCAATGTTGCTACAATTATCGTCTACTTAAATCATATATCTTAATAAAACAATTGGCGTATTTACTAATTTTGCAAATAGCAAAAACGTTTGACAATGTCTAAATATTCTCTTTTTTGATATTTTATAGAGAACATACAAATTGCCTACGTTTACTTTGCAAAACTTGATGATTCACACAATATAATAAGCGCTCGAGTCATATTTACAACTCGGCCGTGTGTAAAATAATAATTTACACTAATATACTTGACCACAGATCTAAAATATGTTGTATTTTCAATTAACTTCACAAGTACTTGTAAATGCATTAAAAAATGCTCAAAAATATTTATGTGCTCATTAAAAATGGACAAGTATCAAAATTACTATAAATATTTCTATAGAAAGATATTATCATCATTATATAGATAATCTGTAATTATAATACAATAAAAAAAATATCTGTGGCGAAAAAGTTTTAGACAAAAGCAAACAACCACGAAATACTGATTGTAATTTAGGAACTAATAATAACTAATGTGGTATTTTTAATTCCAAAATTATATGAAATATGCTCGTGTAACGGGACCAGCTGTCCATAGACAAATCTCTTTATCACAGTTCTCGAAATGCACTAAATAATAACCTCTATTCAAATTAAATACTTTAAAAAAGTAAAAGAATACTTTTAAGAAACAGCCTTTACAAAGGGTTTTTTTTTTAATTAATAAGAAAAAATAAAATATGTTGTTTTGTAGTTGAATAGATTTTAAAGTACAGTTAAATAAAGGTTAATGCATTATCAGTGGCGTAAAGCTAAGTGCGAACATGGCTTAATCTTATTATCTATGTCTTACGAAAGTAACGAGAGTTGTCTATGGTGGATTATGAACGGCTAACTGATAGAAAATATAAAATTCTAATCTATTAAGATTTCATAACAGCTGAAATATTAGTAAAATAGATTAAATAATACCAGATTTAAGAACCTGCCACCTATTTACTAGATTTTTTTTCTATGAATGTTAGCCTCCATAAATCACTGGTGTTGTTAGAAGTTTACTTTACTTTGCCATACCGTCAAATATAGAAAGAAATAAATTAATTTAATAAAATACTTAAATACTTAATGAAATACGATAAGAAAGCTTGTAGATCTGTGTGTGGTCCCAAAGTAAGCAATTTTTAATATCCATAGAAACAGAAATTTTCACATTTTAGAACGAAATCTACAAGTATTCTTATAGAACTTATCACTATACGTAGCCATGAGTCGGGTTTCCAACTGCCACTTGTGTACATCAAGTCCGTTGCGCGAGCCGGTATATTTATATATCATTATAAATATAATCACAATCGTTTTTATATATAACAGCCTTTTTTTGTTTTTTTTTTTTTGTTTTATATTTAATTTTATATAGGTTGATTTTTTTCTGTTTTATCTATGGTTTTTTTTGGTGTAATTCAAAACCAGATTGGTCATTTATTTATTTATTTGTAAATTTTTTTTGATTAGTTTTATGTAGTTAAGTAGTTTTATCGAATGCTGTATTATATCTGAATTTTGTCTTAGTTTTAATTTGTTATAAATTACAAATAACCAAGTCAATATGTTTGAAGTTTTGATATTATATAAAAAGATTTATAAATCGTTTCAAGCTAAAATATTAGAATATTAGAATTTTTGTTTTTTTTTTTATAGATCTTTATACATTTATCAAATCAGTCTGTGATGTTTCAGTAGTTTCTAACCTCATTATTGTAAATTTATCAGAATTCTAACATACCAATAATTGGTAAAAGTGTTTTGTTTTTTTTTATATATATATATATATATATATATATATATATATATATATATATATATATATATATATATATATAAAAATAAAATTTCAGAAGCACAGATATTTCACAAGCATTCGTAAGGAAATGTATATTTATTCATATATTATAAATTATACTATAAATTAAAATTTGTGATTTTTGTTGAGATTCTGAACGTTTGTAATAATAACACAACCCGTGTAAGACGATAATATTACAAGATTATGTTATAAGATTTATCATTTATCATTTAAAATAAAGAAAATAGCGAAATATAGAAACGTAGTGTTTTATCACTAACACATTATGTTAACTTTAAGGGTAGAAGTCACTAGTAATTTCAAAACTTTACCAATAGGTGGCGTTGGACTGTCGTCTTAATCAATCTGTATGGATATATTCTATTTTTTTTGTTTTCATTCAATGGTTACTCATGAACAGTAACACATCAAGTGTTGACACATTCTTCTTACAATTTTCACGCCTTCTCCTCATTCAACGGCTGTTCTTCACGCTGTGTGGTCGGTTGCGGAGTCGAGTTCCAGTGTTGTAGCTCACCCGTGCCGAAGATGACGAATACCAGAGCCCCACAGATGTATGTGGTAGCGAGGATGAAGAAAACGATCTGCCATTGTTCGTAGGTGTTCTGTAATTTTGAAAAAAAATAATTGTTTTATGTATTGATGTCTTTACTTCTGCTACCAAACATTTTTTATTTAACTAATATTTGCCACTAGCCAACTAGTCGGTTGTAAAGAGCCGGCTAGTCGGCCGACCATTTGTAATATTTTGGAAAATAGTGTTCAATGTGTTACCATGGTAACGTAAAAATTTTAGATGAAGAAACCTCAATATTTCTATAGTTCGATAGGTGAGATGATTGGACTTGACATCTGGGCCGACTGTTCACCAACTCTTGGCCAACTAGTCCCGACTACGACAATGGCCGGCCACTAGGCCTCTATATACTTTACTGCTTTTAATTTAATATTATTCGAAATAAAGTAACTCACATGTTGTTTAGTTATTTCTCCAACCATTAAAGTGGACAGCCAGCCGCACAACGAGGAGAGAGTGTTAGCTATACCGAAGATAGTTCCTGAAACATACAATATACAATATTAGATCAATCAATTTAATAATATAGATGAAACTTTTAGTATTATTAAAAACAATGAGCGCAAGTGAGGAATAGGAGACCTCGGTTGACACGTACACCTGCGAGAACACAGTGTCGGTGATACTGGAGAAGGTCAAGTAATAGCAGTAATAGTAATATATATATATATATATATATATATATATATATATATATATATATATATATATATATATATATATATATACAAAGAGAATTATCTCGCTAGGGGCAAAGGGACTCTAGAGTTAACACCGGTATCGCGACAGAGACCGTTGCACTGTGTACTTCTATGTGTCTGTATGTATGTATGTATGTATGTCTAACTAACATTCCTATAAAAAAACATTTTAAATGTTTATAGAAAAGGAATTTTAAATCTCTATATATGCTATTATACTTATACTTCTAATTCAGTGAGTAAAATTTTCGATGTAGATAAAGGACATATTTTATTTGTGTCTTTTTTATTCTGTTATAGTATTTTATAGTTCCCATTCCCATTTCCCCATACATCTATG
>JAXRJS010000064.1:1337500-1477500 GCA_037127375.1 Dione juno | reverse complement strand
TAAATACACGAAGATGTCCCTTTCACATTCTAAATAGCAAAAATGGTGGTTTGTTGCTAAATTTTAATTTATTTTGATTTAAGACGACAAGTGTCATTTTTACTAAAAAGTTAAATAGGTTTCGTCTTCATTTTTAAAATAAAACAGATTTTAATTTTTTTTGATTTGTGGTCCTTTTGTATTCAATGTACGATATATTTATAGCTTTCGATATTAAACTTCGACCTCGGGGTCAATTGGAAATATCACATATCAGCTGCTCCGCAACTCTAACCGCAGTGTAGTAACAATGAGCTACGATGGATATAATATAAGTACCTTTAGAAATAGAAATTTTCTATTCAAGCAGTAGTTCCTGAATTAACGCGCTCACCCACACAAACTTTACAGCTGTTCAATATAGATATGTATGTCAGATAATAAACTTACCACTAAATTTGGGAGCGATATCAAGCCCATTTCCAAGGTAGCCTGCGGTCACCGCGCCGTTGATGGTCAAAGCGAAGGTGAAGATTGCGATCGACCAGATCCTGTCGTACCCGAAGAAAGCCTGGGCTATCATCATAAGACCTGGGAAGCAATAATATTGTGTATTATATTTTATTATAATATTCATCCTCATTGCATCACCCAAGATATCATCTTTGAAAATAACAAGACCTGGTGATATAAAACATTTGGATTATAATTTTTTAGATGTAAGTTATTAAACTTAAAAAACTTACTTCTCTTTTCTCAAATTACGTGAAAGTCCAAATAATCTTACCAGGTAACCCAACAGCGAGGCCGGTGAATAATTTTCTCGTAGCCGTAGTAGAGAGGCGGCCAGTACGGCGTAGAGAATCCGCGAGCACGGACGATGCTAACGCGCAGAGGTACTTGCCGAGGTACGGCAGGGAGGAGAGGAGGCCGTTCTGTTGATAATGGATTATAATATTATTATGATGCTTAAAGTACATAATTTTTTTTTTACTTTTGGTATTTACATTTTTTTTGTCGATATTTTTTTTTATGTAGTACTTTAATTACACGTCAAATGATGAAAATCCAAAAACAAAGCTTTTGATATTAAGAAACCCGTCTCACGTGAGCTTATATTATGTAATACAGACATGTACATATATGGACAGTTAAGTTTTTTTTCTGATAAATCTGTAGTTTCTATAAAATAGATTTTGTAAACTCCTCCATGTATGTTATATATTCAAAACATATTATGAACAGCTACTTCTTACAATTAAAATGTAAGGCATGTATCAGGTACCTACTTGTACTTTGCAATACGAGTACTATATTTGAACATTGTATAGGATCATTAAAATAATCTTATTAAACTTTCATACAAAAATAGCTCACAGGCTATGTTAATCGTAATGATATAAATACACATCTATAAATAGACAGGAATGCATCGAATAATTACATCGAGTGAATAGATGTAGACGGTATTCACGACGGGCGCCACCGTGCGGTTTTTTTCTTAATATAGTACGTGGATGCGGTAAACTCTATAATATGTAACAGAATGCAGGCCGATAAACTTTAGCTCGTTTATTTTTTGCTGTATACACGTACCGGTATAATAAGATATCACACTGTCTTTTACGATGCAGATTATTTATATATCAATTATATATAGTAAAATAAAAATCAGTTCAGCTGTTACGTAAATGAGCCCGGACAAACAGAAAGACGGACGAAAAACAGACAAAAAAAATGAAATTGCGTGTTCGTTTTAAGTATCGTTTAAATAACTATATAAATACACGTGAAAAAAATCAATTGTGTCGAAACAAAATAGACAGCCACTTCAATTTAATTAGTAATTAAAAAATGGCTAAAAGTACAAAACTAAATTCGACATTGTATAAAAAATAGCACCTATAATTCAGCGTGTAGACCTATTGTTTGTCAAAATTGGGGTTTTCCACCAATCAAGATCGAAACAATTGATCGCGGTGCATTGACTCTAAATACTGTACATTGGAATTTTCCTACATTGTTACTCCTGACAACATGTTGACAATAGTACTTATCGTCATTAGGTTTTTGCCACAAGCTTGATTCTTTAGTACAATCTAGGATAATATATATAACACTCGTGTGACTATTTCGCATGCCATCGCGATCTAACACCTCATATATCTATAAATATTTATTGTTAAGTTATATCATAAACTCTCTAGATTAAACACATTATATATGTATAGGCTCTTCACTATTGAAGTTTTTTGTTATTATTCTATCTATCTTCCTAAACAAAATGGCTAATTTCTGCATTAAAAAGCTACTACTTTGTATTTCATTACCAATAGCTAATACCTAATATTATATTGAGAAGCCTTCATTCTATTGTTCAGTTGCAGACGTGATGTCACTATGACGTATTTGAAAATGTAAGCAATTTTTACTCGTGAGAGAAACTGCGCGCGAGTTCTTTCGCTCACATATATATATATATATATATATATATATATATATATATATATATATATATATATATATATATATATATATATATATCAAAGATTTTTTTTATTTATTTACAAATTTTTCTCACAAGTATCAAAATTAATTATTATCGACAGTGAACTGGCTGTGGAAGAAGGGAACTGACACCTCAAGTTACAAGTTACACCTGAATACGGTTAGCGCTAAATATAGCGCAAGTATTGACAGGTTAGCTTGTATGAAATATTGTTATGCGAGCTATTCAATAAATGCGTAGGCGAGTTTGGTTTTTCACGTTTATTTCATTATGGAATGCTAATTGAAGAATTTATATTAGTTTTTGCTTTTGCATAATTAAGTAACAAAAAACTACAACTCCGTAAACGTAAAAATATGAAGTCTGATCAATAATATATTATAGCGAAATAAAGCGAATAATATATTTTTTTATTTATTTTTATTTCAAAGTCGTTTATTATTTTATATTATTTTTACAAATGATAACTTACAATCTACAACATACAAATAACAGTACTTTGCCAGGCTATAAGCACCTTTAAAAGTATCTACCCACAGAAAAGATTAAACACTTTTTACATCTTGTAATAAATATATGAATCAACTCACAAACAATTATTATCTATCATGGATTTAATACTACTAAATCCATTTATTATTGTTTATTATTATTATTATTATACATTTTTTTTTATATGAAGGTAATTAAATAACATACGAGTCAGAAGTCCGCAAGAAGTGGTCGCACCGGCTCACGCATTAGTCATTACTCCGGCGACAAAGGTGTAAACAACAGTCAGTGATGGGGCAAGCGGTATGCACCGTATCTATCGATATACGATAAATCTTTGGCTCGTGATTTGCGAATATGTGAAACTAGACTATTAGGATGATTTATATTATTTAAGTAAAACTTTTTAGATAATCTGAGTATAAATTGTTTTAAAGTGGGGAAATTTATCGATTGGTGCAATTTAAGTAAGTTGGTGTAAAATGGCGTGTTAAATGAGATAATAATATATTAATATTTATAAAAAAATTTAATTGGCCTGCTGAGGCTGGAAATACCTATAATTTTTATTATTTTCTTTATACATTAAACTAATCTGCATTAGGTAAAACAGATGACCTCAAGGTAGCTCCTTATCTAACCTAACCAGGGAAATATAAATACAATAAATGTTTTTTAAAGATTCACCTAAATTAGTAGATACAACTCCGCAAAAAAAAAATTACACACTATGTCACTGGACTGAGTCACTCGTGTAGGATAAAATGGCCTTCAATTAATTGCTGTCAAGATAAGCCAATTTAATTAGCTTTGCACGTCATCTTGTTTTTTGTTAACACGGACGGACGTTTGTATTAACATTAAATTAAATTTCAAGAGCGGTGCCTCAAATATATATATATATATATATATATATATATATATATATATAATATATATATATATATATATATATATCACGCAAAATAAATCTATGTCTGCAATGGTGGGCTTATTTGACAGTGATGGTTTTGACAGTGACAGTGGAAGTGAATAACTTTCAAGCAAACAGCGGGAAGATAGAGTTTAATACTCCTTTAAACTCTCCGAAAGAGAACCATTAAAGGCATTTTACATGACTTCCACCGCTTATTTCCTATAGAAATAATATTCGTAGACATTTCAAATTTCAAACTAATTTAATCCACCTGCCCATCTCTTTAATGATTTTGACAAGCAGATCCAAATGTTTTATTCTATATTAATAAGTAGTACACTGATAAAAAAAGTTATTATACAAAATTAATTCTATGGATTTTTCGTACATATAATAATAAAAATATAATAAATTGGCACGTTTTAACTCCACCATGAAATTCTCTAGCAAGTACGTAATGCGCATTCTATTACAACAATATATAGAGTTAAAGTCGTGTCGTCATTGTCCGCACATGATCAAAATGCGCTTCAAATAATTACAATTGTATAATCTTATGGTGTGATTATAAGGATAATATTTTATAAGGAAGCAAGCTTCGCCTGCATTGTGAAATTTAAAGTGCCAGTTGTAAGTAACTCTGACTGTATATAGAATGGGTACAAAATATTAAAATGATGTAACCTATATTTGGACATATAAATTATCCAAAACAAAAAAAAACTTCAGTTCATATATATATATATATATATATATATATATATATATATATATATATATATATATATATATATATATAAAATCGTCAACAGTTTCTTTATTTGAACACTTTAACCTCAAGAACAACTATATGTCACACATCTTTGGGAATAACACAGAAGACATGGCTTTATGAGGTGGCGGAAACGTATCTAAGTTTTTTTATTTATTTTTAACCAAGCATATTAGATAGAATTTGAGGTCACAGCAGCCGACTCACAATAAGAATAGTCCTATCAAGTTTTATCCTAAACAAAAACAAATAATTATAATATTAATGTGAATACACTCGCAATTTATATTACCAGAATGATGGCGACAGATTAGAATCACAAGATAAAACGTCTAAAATTATATACACTTATCAAGATGCTAAATCCGTACGCATAATCGCTATAATTACATACGCGCACTAATGGGAAAGTTATTCGCGGCGCCAGGAGATTTCTTATTTATTTACGTCTTATGGAAACTAGATTTAGTGGAAATTATGTTTTATAAATAACATACTAGCTACAGCTAGCTAGCAAATTAGAAATATATATGTTAAAAGTCTATAGTACGTACATAAAAGTAAATATAATATATAACAGTATATATAATAAACTTATAAATGGAGGAATAGACTTGTGTCTCTTGTGTGTGTGTAGACTTGAGTTGTGATTTTGTATATTGTATAGTGATTTTAGTTTTTTTTTTGTTGTATTTATCTTGGTGTAGGGTAATAGATTAGAAATGCATGGTTTTTTTTAATATTGATCACTGTTCACTAAGGAACGCTAAAAGTTCGGCGACCCCGGCATCACACATAGAATAAGCTTTATCTAGCTATTTACTACTTTAGCTACGAAATATTAAAATTCATTTTTTTTATCAAACAATCTCTTACCAGTATAACTCTCCATACAATATATGTATACAAACTATATAATAATAGAATAAACGCACAATGCATTATAAATCCCAATGCAATGTTAATCTGCTAAATGAGTTGTATCCTGTGCCTAATTTTTTGATTATGTATCTGGACGTTCAGATGCAAGAGATTGCTGTCATTGTACTTAAGTATTATGTAAGCATTATTTTAGCTTTGTTAGCTAGTTGGGGTTGCTAGTAGAGAAAGTGACAGTTGCAGGTTTGGTTCCGAGTAGGGTAAATGAATCATTAAAATTAGTTGAGTGGGGAACGGAGTGCTAAGAACAATTCCCTCTGCCTATCCTGCTTAATGCAAGATATATTGTCAAGCTATTTCTGACTAGCAGTAGTCACTCGTCATTTCATAATATTAATAAATTTATAAAAGTATTGTTTTATATATCATTTTTTATTTATGAGAAAAAATTAAATGTAATATTATATAATGCTCTACACCACACACGTGTAGTAATAGTGGAAAACAATGCAATTGCCAATAATTCACAATGCATACAAACGCCACGTAAATCAAACAATTAATGGTACAATTATATTTATTTAATAATATTCAACAATGAAAATAGCTTAACGTAATAGACTTTTCCGATTTTGACATGTGAACAAATCGAGTATTTGCTTAATAAGCCCATAAGTTATTGGCCAGTATTTTTTTTAATATAATTATTCAATAGTGTTTACAACACTTTAGAAAGAGATTTAAGTAGTTTGCCTTCTAAAAATTGTTAGGTAATTTTTTTTAGGTTAATTGGTTAAAGTCACACTATATTATTGATTTTTAAGTTTAAAGTCACACTAAGAATAGAAAAAAACTTAAAGCAAACATTAACAATTTATTAACACTTTCGAAATCAATAAAATATTTAATAAAAATAACATATTATGGGTATCGGTAATTTGTAAAAATCCCTACAGAGATGCTAACAACATAATAAATTGTAAAAAGCATATAAGAATTTCTTCGCAGCGTGATAAAGAACGCATGGCTTAGTGTTCAGAGCGCTTGGCGCTTTTTCCATGAGGCGCGGGTTAAAATCCTGCTGCGTTCAAATTTTAATATGTTTTCTTAAAGTAAATATAAAAAAAATAAATAGAACTTTCAATGGAAAATAAAGGAGATTTGGAGCAACATATAATTGAGTACTTCCGCCCAGATAAAGTATATGTATATGTCCAACGCATATCATATTTTATATTAGACATTAAAGTAAGCAGACAAACAAACAGACAATAAAAAAATATTTCAAATTCTTTCAAGTATCTTATGGACGTTAATATCGCAAGCATTGTATGCGTAATACATGTTTACGTTACAATCGAAAATTCTTATCCACACAATACCACGTGTATATAAATATTAACATAGCACGATTTGAATTATCGTTTTGTTATTATACGTTGTTTTAAGATTTTCTTGGAATCAATCAATGCTAACTGTTCATATTTCTGCCAAATGCATTTCATGTCAAACTTCATATATTTGGGATTTTTATGATTATTGACATACTGTTGGAAACTGTCTAAAAGCTCGTAAGCTATAAAGTCAAAGATATAATATGCTTAAAATCATAACAAGCATTGAATAACATTAAATTATTTAAACATAAATAACTAAAAGAATATACAGTAGCACCCGCTTAATACGATCACGCTAAGGATTGGGATCTTCCGAACTATACGCTGTTGTGAGTCAGTGCGTGCAACTTGAGACATGTTTTCATTCAATCCGTAACGCTTAATACGATAACCGTTTAATTTAATATGCCAGCACTCGCCATACGTATTGTAATTGTTTCTATATTAAAAAGTAGAAGACTTTGAAAGCTATTAATCAACTTTAATCTGAGCATGATGTAATTCTGAACGATGATGGTTAAAGACATTCAGAATTACTTCAAGAAGAAGACTTAAGTGTGTAACGTGTTGTTGTTTTGGAAGAAGACCGTACTGCGGGCGTTCCTGGATTTTCTTTATTAATGATGATATAGTACAGTACGAAATTCTATTGCATTAAAACGTTTTTGGCAAATTACTCTTGACTAATTAACACATGTGTATAGGTACAATATTACACTCGTATACGATAAATTCACAAATAAAAAATCTATATATAAACAATAATACAACTCTATATATACAATACAAATATATATATATATATATATATATATATATATATATATATATATATATATATATATATATATATATATATATATATATATATATATATATATATATATATATATATATATATATATATATATATATATATATATATATATATATATATACAATAACAATTTTAAATCGTCTTAAACGAGTTTTACTGTATCTTAAAAGAATTAAACAATCTTATAAAATGGAATTGTAATTTCTAACACAAATTTCTAAGACAACTGTGTCGGTTAATTCAACTGTAATTTACAGTAACTTCTATTAGCGAAACGATTGCATAACTACTATACAATTATATTAGAAATATCTTTGATGTCGGTCAAGTGTAGTCAGTTTGGTGAACACCCTTGCTAGCCTCTCGTTACATCAGGATATTATAAAAAAGTTTCTACTTTGCACATATGATCATGTGTTAATAGATTTTGGCAATACTACTCATTTTAATAACGTAGATGCAAATTTCTTTAAAAATTTCAATAATCATTAATCATACATGTTGTACAAAAACCGTTATGTGTTTAATATTAGGTATTAGGTAGTAGGATGTAGGTAGGTAGTGGTTTTTGGTCAATAAAAAAAATTTAATTAGTTGAAAAATAAATACGAACGAATAGCTATCCTAACTACTTAATGGTTAAGTTAAAATCATTAAAGATAAGCTTATTAAGATATCACTATCTAAATTGTTAATTTAAATATAAGATGATGGCTCTCTAGTCGTTTCGACGCGCGACGCGACGCGACGTCCAGACAATTACACCGTAGTGTGCTATAAAGGGGTTTTATTGCGTCTGTGAGCAATTTTACGAGGCCGTATAGCATTGAATTTTAGATTTATTTCTATCTTTAGGCTACAGTACTCGTTTATTATGCACATACATTACTGATACCTATAAAAACTTTTTGTTGGTTTTAATTATTTTCCTAATATTTAAATTTGTACTAATTCAAACTATATAGGTACAATGTTCGTAAAAAATAAATTAAAGACTTCTATTTGTACAAAAAAGACATGACATACTATTGAAATAATAAAATCATTGCGATTATAACCTCCAAAGTATAAATAAACAATTTGAAATATTTTGTTTGAACCAATAAAGTCAACGGCAAGGATGATGAAAAAATACGTCCGCGTCTCTGCCAAGATAGGGAGACCACACGACACAGTGGACATAGGAATACAAATAGAATTTTCATAGCTTGATTAGTGTGTTATGTTGTGAATGCTTCAAATACTATATTATTGTTTAGATTTTCGGTCACTTACTTTCGTCATTTATAAATATCATTTAATACGTTTCATATGTTTCAATAATTATTTCATAAATTATATTGTAGTTGTGGCTAGAAAGGCGTAAGACTATGACGACACTCCGCTTTGCCACTTGCCACTTGCCGCTATATTTTACTATATTTAAATTACAGTATAGGTGATGAAACTCAACGCCATGTTTTGTGTAAGCAATAGCAGTATGGTTAATATTTTAAAATATTAATTCATACACTTAAAACTAAAAACGAAAGTAACAATTTATATTCGATACATTTTAAGGTGAATAAGATAAATGTGATGACATTATCTTGTGTATTTAACGAGATGGTTGGTATTCTCCATACAACGTGACATTGGTGAAGTGAATTGTGCTCGACTGGCACGCTCGAAACGCCATTGCCGTAGAACAGAACAGACATGGTTATTTCTTATAAAAAAATTGATAAATAAAGGTTTATTTTATTTATTTGTATTGATATTATTAATTGGTATAAAAAAATTAAATAATAAATGTAAAATAATATCATAGAAATATATTTGGTATACAAATATGTTTGGATGATTCAGAGTTGCCTCTAATCAAGTGTTAAAATGTAAGCTTTTTACGATTTTAATTTTAACGTTTTACTTCCTACGTTAATCTATATGTTTTACTTATTACAATAATACAATTATATTTTGTATTTACAAGAGTTATACGAGTCTTATAATTATAAATTTATATATCGGTCATAGGAAGTTAAAAATTTACATAAACCATCAAAATATTAATAATCTCATTAATTTTCTGTGTTAATGGCCAAGACAAGGTTTACATCAATAGCTAAGAATTTAAAGATATCTAGTTATATTTTCAAAGTATAAGCCACTGATCTCTAAGTAGGAAAACCTGCTATCATATATATAAAAGCTGAGGTTACCCAGTTTATGGCTGATGCAATAGAGTTGGAGAGTTTCATCAGGTCCATTTATGTTTTAATATTATAAGGATACAAGCAAAAACCAATCGAAGTAACAAACACTGAATGCTCAAAATCTAAATATTTTAAGAAAAATATATATATTTTTTTATTCTCATGTAAATTAATATTTATTAGGTAAAAAATGTTGACCTAATTTCATAATTGACAACTAAATTTAATATTTTATTAAATAGTATGTGAAAATAAAAGAATCTATACAATGAAAGATATAGAAACAAATTGTAATTATTCCTATATATAGAAGATCCTACTCTTTAAGATAAAACTCCTATTATAATTATTACATTAATGACAATAATATGTCATAACAATACATTCATTTGATTTAAAGTATGTAAAATAAACTTACTAAAATATATTCAAACAATATCTTTTTCCGCATAATACGACTTACAGTAATCTATGCCAAAGTTAATATACCGTAAACGATTAACAACACGTGGTTAACGAAGCGCCATTCTTTACGTTTCTAAGAAAAAATTATCACCTCGCAATTACAAAATAGCTAGCATGTGTAACAATATCATATATCGTAGTTATTGACAACTTATATAACTTACATTAAATAATATAACACAATTAAAAAGATGAATTGATACTTATGCTTCTATTCTAAGTAGTTATAGAATAACTTGAGTTTGTCATCTGTGACAGTAATAAGAGTGAAGTGGCAGCTCTCTTTATTTATAATTTCTTTATAAAATAAATAAATTTAAAAAAAATACAATTTAATAGCATTATATTACACTAATAACGTTATTGCTTAATATTTTTGTGAAATTAGTGAACGATAAAATAATAAACAAAAAATAATAAACAATTCCATATGTCATATCTATTTTCAGTTATTTGCACAATTAATCATAAAATAAAATGTAATTACAAAATTATATTAAGTATGAGAATTACAAAACAGAGTTATAAAAAAAACACAGGACTTGTCCGAAATTTCGATCAATTACATTGTTACCCTACTAGTACTGAAGCGTGCAACTATAAGCGTAGCTTAGTAGATTATTGGAAATTTCACCTTCCCAGCATTACACAGAGTGTTATTTCCTTTTAAAATTAATTGTGGCTCGGAAGTAATTAAGATACGACGAAAGAAACCTTCGCGAATTGTGGACGATGAACTTGAAGTAAGCTATTTGAGACATCCGTTGCAAATGAAACGTCGGTCACGATATTATGATGTGTTCCTACGCTCAAATGTTCTTGTAGCAAAATTATATTTAAATATTAAATGCTTTGCTTTTCATATTTGTCAAAAATATGCCTATGGAAATGATTTATATATAAAATGATAAATCATCAAACAAAATTGGGTCAAATCATGATTCTAAATTGGGTAAAAATGAAAGCTAAAGTAAGTAAGCTAAAGGTAATAACAATATAAATAGAGTATCTGGGATATAAAAATCTTATGTTTTTTTATTGAATGACTAGTTAAGATCAAGGACTTTGGCAATACGTCATTTTATAATATAATTAACAGGAATTGTTTAACAGGAATTAACAGGAGTGTAGTAGCTAAATAAACGTGCTGATGAAGAAGAGAAAAAGCTCTCAAGTTGAAAAAAAATAGAAAGCTACAATTTCTCTCATCTATTGTTTTATTTGGTAAAGCTAAGTAAATATATAATATACTAAGAAAAGTGATGTCAATTATTTTTTTTTATTTTATCAGTTTTTCTTTGGTATTTTGTAAATTTTAATAAATTTAAATTCTTAAACGATCAACTAAGAAATAATTATCGAAACAAAAATATCGTATAATTGTTTATTTACACTCAGTCCAAATAAAATAATTAAAAGTGTGAAACTCGCATAACGAACACCCACAAAATTAATATTAAATTTCCTTAAATCTAGATCTAGTTTTAAAAAATATATATAAACCTACCTCCTTAATGCTATACTTCAATATGCTCTCTATGTACGTAGGCAGCTGGTTGACCACGGTGAAGTACCCGAAGACGGAGGCGCCGTGGGTGATGACGATGGCCCACACCGGTGGAGATAGCAACATATGCCGCCACGGCACCGGCATGTGCTGGTTACAAATTATTTAATTAATTATACCAAATTAAATTATATCAAAAGAGCAATATGTCAAATAGCAATATGTCATGTCATATTGATTATGTTATTTAGTTCCGATAAAGTGTGTCGTTAAATTCCACTATTTAATGCGATATAATGGAAAGACTTAACGGTGAGAAGACTAGGCTATCTCTTCCTTTCTTAGTGACGCCAAATGATTCTATACCTAGTTGAGCACAATCTTAAGTCAATAAAAAAAACTGAAAAAAATGTCAGCCTGTCTCATAACCAATATACCTACTTAGATTGAAGCTATGAAGGTATATTATATTGTAGTGTTTACAGTTTATGTATTCAGTTATTTTATAAATACCTGAAGCAATGTACGAGAAATGTGAAATTATTATTTCTATATGTTATTATACTAACAATGATAACTAGCAAAAAAAGTTAGTTAATAATAGTGTAAAAATGATTGATATTATAGAATGATATATGCATGATAATTTAATTAATGATTTAAATTTTACCTTACAATTGTTAATATGAATAGAATAACTTGTTATGAGCATAATAGGTATATACCATACAAAAAATTAGACAAATTATGTATTGGGCATTCTATCAGACAGCCAGGCCCATAATAATACACATAAAACCTTTATCATATAAGCATACAAAAACACTAACAAGGACATCAAGACGTTATTTGCACCAAATTTTGTAAATGAAACAATTTTTATCATTTTCACTTTCCTTTGTTTAAAATTTATATACAGGGTTATATATTACTGATAATTGGCATATCCTTTGAATAGTGATAATTTGTTCAATTTTTTTTTATTTAAATGAATATTAAAAAGCAAAAACTTTTTAGGTTCTTAAAAAAAACACATAAAAGATATCTCAAAATAGGTGTATTTATCTAGTGTATTATAGTACTAAATCAGGACAAGGACCGCATCTATATCCCCTTAACGAGAAAGCATCGAATTAATCAACTATAACGGTCCGACACTTACCCCTTTACTACCATCTTGAGGTAAAGCCTTCATGAGAAAGTTCCTCTCAGTATCGGAGATGCGCGGATGCTGTTCGGGAGAGTCGTACACTACGGCGAACCAGGCGACCGACCACATAACACCAATTATACCTTATAAATGAAATATATATTAAAGAAATAAAAAATATTACGTTTGTTTATATATATATATATATATATATATATATATATATATATATATATATATATATATATATATATATATATATATATATATATATATATATATATATATATATATATATATATATATATATATATATATATAAGAATTATGTCAAAAGTTGGTTTAAAAATTGTAACACAATTTTGTTGTGCTTTTTGTATGGAAATTACTAAGTTAATTATCCATACTTAGGATGCTCCTGACTAAATATGAGTCAGAATGCTCTTGATTGAATAGTATATCTATCTGGCTGTAATACGCCACCCACTGCATAATGGTCTCTCAAAAATTATAGTATCAGTAAAAGTAGAAGATGAGTAAATTATATTATATTTAATTGTTAAAATATTTAATATGTAACAGAAGTAAATCCAACTTACCGGTGAAATAGAAAGTGGATTCCCAACCAAAGTGAGCTATGAGGAAACCACAAATAAGCATTGTTAGTGCAGCTCCGAGGGATGAAGCTGTAAAAAATATAAACGATATAAATTAAACAAAATCATTATTAATACATTATGTTATATAAAAAAATATAATAATTGAAATATATCTATCTATCTGTAGGTATTATTTTCGTTTTATTATAACGCCAGAGCAAAGAGACCAGGAGATTTTTGGTATTTTATTTTATATTAAATAGATTAACATATACATTATATCAATATATATATATATATATATATATATATATATATATATATATATATATATATATATATATATATATATATATATATATATATATATATATATATATATATATATATATATATATATATATATATATATACACATAAATATAAATAAATACAACAATATTTTCGGGACATTTATAATGGCATCATAAAAATGTAAGATAAGAAAGGTCACGAAGCAGTTGCATTCGTAATACACGTGCGTCATATTGATATGATGAAATCAAAATATTCACAGCTATATTGATTCATACTTTGCTCGAAATGGTTAGAAATTATTAATAGCTATATCATTGCATTATGTATTTGGCCATCGTGACACAGTACCTAAGACAAGAGATATACACACTCATAAAAAAAAATACTTTCATTTCCCTGCTTCGGTTGACAGTGTGGCGTTGTATTTATTGTACTCTCGCAATGTATTGAATTCGGACGGAGAGTAGAGAACGGAGAATCTTAACACTAGATCCTGTCTGTCTACCATGCTTTATGTAAAATAAAGCTTAAAAAATACATGTTGGTATGGATATGAAAGGCTAGAGCAATTGCGCGTATCACCAAATAGACGACTAGACATGTATTTAAATTATATTAAAAACAAAGCTTTATTCGATTCATATATTTTTAACCTTATAATAATATTTTCAGATATTATATAAGTAACATATTATTCTTAGGACGTATAGGCGTTGCGGTTATTGGAGTTCTTGAAACAAACAACTATACAGTAATAAGAACACACATTACGCATGTAAGATTTTATCGAGTGCTATTAGCAAAACCTAACAGAGGTCAAGGTGTAGAGGTGGTGATAAAAACGAAATGGGTTTTCCTGCTAAGCACCTAGACCCACTTGCTAAAAACTAAGGCCGTAGCCGCATTCTCATTTGCTTTATAATGAATAAAATGAGAAAAAAATTAAATGACGCGAGTTCGAAATTTAAAAAGACGCTCATTATCCATGTTTATAATCCGTGGTGAATAAAACAATATAAAAAGAAATGTCAATAGTTTTTACATTTAAAATATGATATTTGTACTAGAATCATGGTTGTGTGGTAAACATAAAAGTATATTTATTAAAATATTGGGTCATTTATTTATTGGGTCATCATGGACTTTAATTAATTTATTTGGCGTAAAGAATATTACTTTAATATTTATTATTTTCCCACGACAGTAAAATCTGCAAAAACACCTATTATATTACAAATTTGCGAAAAAATTCAAAAAATAATCAAATGTTAATAGTATGTAGGTACATATTAATTAATAGCAAATACACTCTTTTAATGTCTGCTGTTGTATGAATAATTCATTTTAGTTTTGCAACACTTGCAATGCAAAATTGTACCTTTTTGAAGGACGACGTAAGGAAAGGACAAAAAGATGTTAATACGAGGTGAGAATTTCTAAAGTATTTTATATATACACGCGTACATTAACATACGAGTCATATAAGACAGGATTTCGGTATTATATCTGATACTAGCAGATGCCCGCAACTCCGTCCGCATGACCTAGATAGGTATACCCACCCTCCCACACTACTATCATTTTGTTCCCTGTATGGTTGAATAATGATGGTTTTACAGACCTGTTCATACTGTTTAAATCAGTGTTTACAAATGTGTACTAAAAATATTTTTTTGACTTCAAGGAAAGTAGAAGGAATTATCTCTCAGTTTTTCTACCTTCTAACCGTTTAAAGATATAACATATTGAGTGACGAAATCATACTTTATCTACAACAAGAGAACACTAGCGTTGACGTAATTAACAGAATGTGATAGCTCGAATCTGTAGTGTCTCGAAAGTGAAGTACCTAATTTTCAATATAACTTTTACAAATACAATAATTTTACTTGATAGATCTAAATTTCAGTTTTCAAGGAAATCGCTATAAAATTCAATTTTACTTTCATACAAAATTTTAAGCCCGAAATAACTCTCTTAGGTTAAAGCCAATTCTAAATTTCTTATTAATTTTTATCTGATTTATAAACTTTTTTATATCATAGTTCAAATTGTTATCATGATTTCGTTTTTAATGAACGAATTATTTTTCTCTCCTTCTACTTTCTTATATTCTACGTGTAGATTAACAAAGAATTTCAAATTTCTATACAAATAGACATACGTGTATATTTTAATAAAGTTATTATATATACCGTTAAGGCGACATTGCTACAACGTAAATTATGCACTAGTGCACAGTTACGTATTAAATATTTATACTTAATTGTAAATCAATAGACAAGTACCAAATGTCAACAGTCAACACTCAATATTCTACATGTTTTATGTTATGAAGTATGTATAACATATATATGACATATAATTTATTATCAATTATAGCGGCATCGCTCGCTTGATCGATGTTCTCGGACTTACTATATGGAATGAAGGTATATGAACCTATTGAAATAAAATAAACATCAAATATTAAAGGACACTTATAAAAATACAATAGCGAAAACAGCAATTAAATAGGTTAAACATTTTCTGAGGTCAGTACCAACAGACACACAGACAAACAAACTAAACTTTAATAATTATATTGTTTTGGCTGATAGTACATAAATACTTCTTTACTTTATAGTTTTATGTTTTCACGTGGGTAAAAGAAATGTTTACATTTAATTATAATCTTATAGATTATTTAGTTACATTTTTATAGTATGTATAGATGTATAATACATCTATGCATATTATAAATTTAGTAGTAATGATAGTAAAAAAAGTGCTTTAGTAGATACTTCTAAGCCGTCGTAGCGCAGCGACACAGCGTCTGACTGTAAACGCGACGGTTGCGAGTTCGATTTAATATCGGGGAAATTTTTTATTTTCATTATTTCCCTCTCGTAACAAGACAAAGCGCGTCGTTGAGATCTGTCATTCAACATGCAATGTCTCGAAAGGTGGAGAGCGGGGAACGCAGTATCTTAACAATAGGTCCCTTATTATGCGGGATACAGCGTGAAACTGTAAAAAAAGATCTAAAATGAATATATTACAATATAAATATATCTGGTAATTCATAAAATATTTCATTATGAGTCTTCACTTTTCATCGACATTTTGAAATGCATGCTATGCATAACTTAGGACTTTCTTTTACTAGCCGCCTGCTTTAAGACACTGCACGTTGCAAGTCGACGTCACAAACGTATTACGTAACCAGACCGGGAACACGTCTGTCTGTACATATATATGAATCTAACAGTCTACATATATATCTACCTATAGCCTGAATGAGTTTGAACTCACAGTATTACATACAGTTAAACGGTTAAATTGCATAATTTTCCAATTGACAATAAATTGCTTAAGCGTTTGAGTATCCTTTGTGTGTTTATATCTACAACGAGCTCATATATTAAGGAAAATTTGTTATAGTAATATTTTATTTAAATTTTTTGCAAAAATATTTATTGTTAATTTATAGAATTGATTGGAATTAAATTTCTCCTAACAGGTAAAGGTATACGATATTGTAATATACAATTTTTTTATTTATATATATAAAGTATATAAAATTATATTAAAAAATATATATTTTTAGTTTTACGCTTCAACGGAATATTGTTAATAATGGGAGATACTTATTACTAAATAGCTTCATCCATACAAAAATAAAAAATGTGGAAGAATAAATATTTTTGCACTATAATAAATATTTTTATACTCGATGTAATAACACAGTTCCTTATGTTATTACATGGAGTACTGATTTCTTAGTTCTGACGTAAACAAATAAAACGATTAGGTATAAGACAACCGTCAAAGAATCGTCATATTAAGTGATAACATATCAGTACCGCGACTGTCTATTTATCGGGCATATTTAATTTAATGACGCATAAAATTGATTTGTGTAGGAAGTTTCAGTGAATAGAGGAATTGTTTAAGAACATTTCCAAGACTATATCTCATGCCCTGTATTTAGGTCAGGGATGTCTGAAATGCACACGCATGATTTTATGTAGATTTTTATATAATTCTTTTTGTGACACTACCTTTTTTTTTAAAGTTGACCCACAATTAAAAAAGAAGTATTGAAAATGATTAACTTCTTTTTTTTTAAATGAAGCAGTTTAATAAATGGATTCTATTAAAATCTATATATTAATACGTGATACCAAAACATTGGACCCCTTTTTACGAAAATTGCGCGGACGCAGGAGCATAAAATTTGGCACACTCATAGTTTATGTGCAGGAGAAGTGCAGAACGCTAATATTTTTCAATAATAATGCTTATAAAGTACATTAAATCAATAAATAAAACATTACCCACACTACCATAGGTTTGACAACACATATAACTTTTGTATAAAGTGACATACACGTTGCTATGGCAACGCGTATGTCACGCGTCAACGGGTCCTCTAGTAATATTAAATATATAAAATATTAAAGATTTTTAAGATACTCTTTAGTCGAGAAACAATATTATCTACATTGAGTCATATTATCAGTGTTTATTGAGTAAGTAGGTAATACGTGGCTATGTTGAAATATATTATGTACCTACATATGTATGGACAAGCGACATTAACTTCAGTATTCGTAAACGAGATGAAATTGAAATATCGATGACTTTACAATAGCGTTGTTTTGCAAGCGAAAAAGGTTCGCAGCCTTGTGAGTAAGTGATACATTATTGTCATCATTTCACCTCTCTCAAGTAATATCTAATGTAAAATATATTATCGTGATCATAGATTATTGTGAACGAGTAAAATGAGTCAGTATACCTCATAAGAATAAAATTATAGCCCTATAGGATCAATTTGCTGTCCACCTCTCTGTTTGTCTGTCAAGATCATTTTTAAGAAGGTCGCTTGGAGGTATCAAGCATAACATCCAGGTCTACAGTTCTTTGGGCCATAGACAAAATTATGTTTCCAAGTCAACGTATTCAAAAGATACGAGCATTTATGATCCGTTTTTGCAACATATTGTAGGGAATTCGTCGCTTAATCTAAACCTTTACTTCCCGTTGACCTAGAATTATTAAATTTAGAATTTAAATTTAGAACTCTCAATGCGCAAGTCCGACGCACTTGACAATTATTGTTTTAATAATAAAAAATATACATAATTTGAAAATAATATGCCATCTAAATAAAACATTTGACATCTTATGAGGGCTCTGTAAAAATACTTAATAAGTGCGGACTTTTTTATTAATAAGCGGTAGTTAATGAAAAAATTGTCTAAATCCATGAAAATTACTGTATATACTGTAAATACTTAAAATAAAATATGAAAATATATTGTAAATAAAAACAAGATACATGGTTTTATTACGCAGAAACGTGCCTACAAATAATATTTGAAATCGTTTACTAAAATACGCTCGCTATCTATGGCGCATAGCAACCGTTGCGCAAGGTTAATTCGCGCGGTCAACTGACATCGGCCAATCAGAAGGCGGTATCCGTGTGACGTCGGCGACCACGCCTGCGCGCGCCTCCGTCGCCATGTTGCCTCAGCTGTCATCATCGGACGAAACACACAATACCGGTCACGATAACAATTGAAATGTTTGTTCGTTAGAAATTAAATGATACTAAGTACAAGTAATTGTTAATCCTCGGTCAAGGGTAGATTATTGCGTGTCACATTCTAATTGTTTATGTACGTCACACATGGATATTGTTTTTAATCAATGATAACAGTTTGATTAGTGTAATTAATCATGCTCTTTATATAATATTATGACAGTTATTTATAAACGTGATCATATTTGTTACATTTGTAAACATTTCATCTACTAACCTACCCACTTTAAATAATATTATCAAAAAATCGTTTACTCACCCATCATGTTAGACATGAACTTCGACCTGTCCATAGGGGGAACCCATTTGGAGGCCAGAGGCAGGATAGCTGGCCATGTTGCACCAAGGAAGAAGCCGAGGAATACTCTAAGAACAACGATCCACCAATACCCAGCAGCTGCGGCAGCTGGGGACAGCAGTGTGCAGATACTAGCCAGAAGTGTGCTGTAGCCGAAAACTCGCCTAGTGAAAAATAATTTCATTAATATAGTAATATAGATTTTTAACTTCAAATAACTCTTAGATCATAGGTTTAGGCAAAGAGAAAGAACTTCAACTATTTCAATCCGTTCTCTTTTCAGTGGGTGTTAACTCAATATTCTTTCTTTGTATTTCTATCGTTATATCTCAAAAGCAGTTAAAACAAAATTACTTATAGTGAAGATTTCGCATTTGAACACTTATACATATTTCAGAGCTATAACGCATATACACGGCTATAGCACGGTTTTTGCAACGTACTTTTCGTACCTCCGTATAGAATGTAGCTGCTTAAAAAATGTGTTACTAAAAATTATAACTTACGATTGTAATAAAATAATTATAAACAAACTTATAAGGATACTTAAAATAAAACTCTGCGTAGATCTGAAATCCAAATTCCATTATTATCAGAAAACGCCCGCATGTACTCGTATGTAGAACATTCCGCATGAATCATGGGCAATGTTTAACTTAATGTAACGCTATCCATGCGCGACTAACCAATAACCTACAAATTGAGAATTAAAATTTACTAAATAATTCAATATTGTCATCAACATATTATTCGCTTTTGAAATATTTAATAATATTACAATTTTATGATACAAAAAAAAACATATTAAATATATTATACATGAACATTTTTTTTTGTTGTGAGTTTAATGCTGTTAGCTCTGTTAGCTTTGACAGCGACACCGGTTGGGGAGGGAAAAGGGTACTCTGTCCCTGAGAAGAATATAAGAACAAAAGATTAAAGTCGTTACCAAGAATTAACTATTAGATTATTTTATTTAATTGTTTATAATATTTGTTATATAAATAGTAAATTATTAATTTTTATATTTTTAATCCATTATGAAATTCCTCGAAATTCAATAAAAATTAAAATTCTCTGAAAGTATTACAATATATTTTTATTAAGTACATTAAATCCAATGGCGAATTAAGATATAAATATTTGTAGGTACCGATCCTCATGCATGCATTATTCACTGTGTTAGTCATAAACCAGTCTCGAATGTCGATACAGCTGACGCCATGCAACTGAACGGGCGTTTAATTATTTACTAACTGGTGGCTTAGACATCCTGTGTTAATGTAGGCGCCTATGTTTTTTTCCCCTTTTGCATTGTCTACAGACACCGTGGCGCAGTGGAACAGCGTGTGACTGGAAAGGCGATGGTTATGGATACAATCGCCACATGGCGGTTGGATGAGAAAGAGTTATTTCATTTGTCACGACAAAGTGCGGCGTTGAGATCTGTAGTAATAAGATTATGTAGTAATAAAACGTCAAGTGACTCTGTTCTGAAGTTTCCAACCATTCGAAACGCAAAAATGTTTTGTGTATATATATATATATATACACAAACATTTTGTGCAAAACATATATATATATATATATATATATATATATATATATATATATATATATATATATATATATATATATATGTGGATTTCTAAGGCGATTATCATCAACAATTTTAGCGTGACTTGAATCAAGAATGTAATCTTTCTTATTATTAACACATACACGCGCACATTTCACTCATCTTGCACATTTGCGTTCTAAGTGTAGTGGAATGAACCTAGTGAAGTCAGGCTTAGACAAAAGGCCACTACCTTTTTAGTTAGAGTCTAAGCAATTTATAACGAAGATTAAGAAATACCAATTGAAAATATAGGGGTTTAACAATGATAAATGATCACGTCACTGCGTTTATTACGAATACAATGAATACAATCAACTAATTAAAATTCTAACAAAATAAATCAAATAATAACCACCGCATATTTGGCGCAATTAGCGTAAATTATGAGCGAGTGGTCGTGTATGGGCATGGACCAGCGAGCATCAATCCTCGTTGACCGGGCTGACTTGTCTATTAAAGTTTCTAGAAAGTTCGACGCAGAATTATTAATTAATTCATTGCATTGATGAGTTTAGTTCTTAGTTCTTAAGACTCATATGAGCATGATCAGGTGTTTAAAACTCCTAAGGCATGCGTATTCACAATTGGTAATAAAAAAATAATAATATATTATGTATATATTGTTTATTTGTTTGTAATGTAAATCGTAACATCCGGTAACAGATGGAAGATGGAATGCTGGTGCCAAGGAAAGGCAATCAACCAACAGAAATATTGTTATTTGTGAGGAACCTAATGTAACACTTAGTTATAAAAAACCAGGGAATTTGCTTTTTCTGTACTGTACACAATAGACCGAAGGAATCGTCTGTCTATTTACAGTATAAACTCAATAATAATCATTGTATTTATTTATAAGATCGATTTTTCTCATGTCCAATGGAAAGTTGAATAGAGGAGCTGGTTTAGTCCATCAGTCTGGTTGAAGAAAACTTTCAAGACCGTTAAGTTGCACTATTTCGTCGCTAAATTGACAAAATAAAGAACGCAGTGATTACTCACTATAATACCCCATAGGAAATTGATCTCCCACAACCATAATAACTATATCACATAATCTTAAGAAGATATTAGAAACTGGTCTGAAACCCAAACATCAGGTAGTCGTAAATGTTGTATAACGTTAATCGATCTGTTGGGTTAAATCGTTTTATACCTTACGGTCAACGTACAATAAATTATTCAATTTATTTCTAAGAAAAACATTAATCACACAGGATGCATTCATCCCGCCATTCATTTCAATACAATACCCTCAAACGAAAAACCTTACCTAAAGTATAAGCGTGATGATATCTTTTTTGAAAAACATATTTATATTTATCTTAAATCCGAGTTCATTTTCCCATCAATTTAAAATTTACTATGCTGAGTGGCGAAACTCGACGCCTTATATTCTATTCGAGAATCCAGAGTTATTTGAATAGAGTAAAAAAATAATTTACTTTAATAGTCCGAAATTGGACAATTACGAAAACTGATGACTGTACAGGTTTATGTATTATAATTTTTAAGATACATATTACATTAAATTAAATTAAGAAGATTTATTAGTCAGACTCAGTCATTAACTTAAAACTTACCGAGCTCCAATAATTTCTGCTAACCTTCCACCTGGCAATTCTGTAAGGATGTATCCCCAGAAGAAGCTACCCAACAAGTGATTCTTTTGTTTCGTATCCCAGTGGTAGCGGGTTTGTTCAATGTGTCCAGGGTGCTAGGTCAACGGAAGAAAAAAATGAATATAGCAAGATATGGTACATATTTGTAACAGTTACAGAAAACCATTGAAATCATTGTATTAATATATTCCGAATTTCTCACCCGACATACTATATATACTATATTAATATTATACAGAATATACCTATATATATATATATATATATATATATATATATATATATATATATATATATATATATATATATATATATATATATATATATATATATATAATATATATATATATATATATATATATATATATATATATATATTTATATGTAAAATAAATTTTTATATATATATAATTTTATATATATATATTTATATGTAAAATAAATTTAAAATAAATTGTTCAAAACATAAAATTTTATCTATTATTTTTTAATTTTACTTAGTTTTTTTTTATATTAAATTTTTAATATATATATAATAACCCTACATTATTTATTTAATATACATTAATAAATTTTTAATAATTTCTTCTATCTTTTTAGTAATATTTATATTGAATATATATATATATAATATATATATATGATATATATATATATATATATATATATATATATATATATATATATATATATATATATGTGTGTGTGGTGTGTGTGTATGTGTGTGTGTGTGTGTGTGTGTGTGTGTGTGTGTGTGTGTGTATGTGGGGATATATATGTATAATGTAGGGTATAAATGGATATCCTCCTCACCCTAAATATTTTTGTAAAAAAAAAATTAATATTAATAAATATATATATTTCAATTTAATCTTAGATATAAACCATTTTTAATCTTTTTTATATAAAAAAAAAATAAAAATAAGCTAAAGTAAGCTTTTGGGTTCATACTCCAAATATAAAGGAAACCTCTTTTTTTTAAACTAATAAAGTGCCTGATTAAAAGGATTATTCTGATAGGATAAATAATGTAATTTTTTACCTTTATTATATTTTATAGAATTAAACTATACCTAATAATTTCAAAAATTATCGTGCATCTTACACTAAAATATAATTTTAAAATAATGAATTAAAATACATTTTTAGAATACCATTCTTATTTTTTATTTTATTTATTAATAACTCTAATAAAATATTTTTTTTTTATTTTATTTTTTAGAACTATAATTTCTATCTCATCCAATTCATGATTAGGATGTTGAATCGGACTAGAAATTAATTTACTCAGATTTATCCCCTTAATTTCTTCCCCCAATAATCTGCTAAATTCAGAAGCATCCCTAAAATATTTTCTAACCCAATCTATTGCTTCAATTAATTTCTTATTTTCAATTTTATTAAATTTATTTTTATTTAATTTTTTTTTTTTTAATGATTTTTTATCAATTATTATAAATTCAGCAATATTAATGAAAATAGGCTCTGTTCCTTTTCATTTCTGATTTCCTAATATTATAGAAGGATTATCTTGATTAAATAGTTTTATTTTAATGACAAAAAATTTCCCCCATAATTCTTATATCCTATAACATAAATTTTAATTATTTAATATTTGTTATAATTTTAAATGTTTTAATTGGAGTTATTGGCATCGGCATCGGAATATATATATATAGTAGTGAAAAAAAACTTAATTTATACCGATTTTTAATCAGTGACATTCTCAAGAACTGGACAATACAATTATGTCTTTCCTTTTAGTTGAAGCTGACCTAAATTAAAAAAAGTAAAGTTAATTTACTGACTAAACAATAGGTTAACCATAAACCACAAACAAATACCTATCGTATCGTCACGTATAACACTATTAAAGTTATTATTATATTATAGATGTTTTCAACGAGTTTCCATTAAAGTTTTTAAGTTTTAAGTATTGAAAATAAAATATTCTATAATGAAATTTAAAATGTTGTAAATAATAAACTTAGCCTGCATTAATTAAAACGCAGCACTCGTTTATATCCTAAGTTAAAGTAGTAACGATATATATGATACAAAGCTCTAGAATATCTTCTATGGACATTTAATTAAAAAGTATTTTGGTATATTTGGTATATTTCTTCCAATGCATCGGCGTAAGGATATTTGGAACTAGATTTAAATCGTCTACTTTGCTTTTTCGCCTATTGAATAAAAAAGAAATCTACCTATGTATAACATAATTACTTACCTGTGTAACATTTAGAGAGTCCGTCACGTTGGTGACGAGTGTGTGGTTGTCCTTCTCATCATAAATCATTTCCACTATGGCTATTGTGAGGTTCACGCGAAGTGCGTAATTCAACATGAAGCCAAGCAGCACCATGATATTCAGGACTTGGACGCATGTTAAACATCCTGTAAAGAGAATTATTGTTAGAAATATGGTAAAGAGCTCTCAAATTTAAAGAGTTAGATAGTTTTGTGGCCGTCATGGCGCAGTGTCACAGCGCCTGACTGTAAACGCGTTGTGGGTTCCATCCCCCCTCCCCCTTTTCCTAACAAGACAAAGAGCGGAGCTGAGTTGCGCCGTTCTACACACAAACAATGTCTCGAAAGGCAGACAGCGGTGAACGGTGTCTTGACACTAGATTCCATCTAACTTCCCTGGTATGTGCGAAATTAGCTTAGCTTAACTTAAATAACAACAAAAAATTGCTATCCAATTTCACCGTATCGTACACAGCTTTCGCGTGTCAAAACAAGACACCAGTCTTGTTTTATCCCGTAAAACTTTAAGGTATATTAATATAGACCTACGCAGAATCTATTCTAAAATTATGAAATATGTGTATACTAAAAATCTTAGAAACTTTTTATCTTCAATATTCAAGTAGTAACGTATAACATGTAAGAATAGCTTGGAAAAATTTTATACGGGAAACGTTCTGACACATTCCGGACATTCCACTTTGATGCAGATATAATAGAACATTACTTGTATACGGTTGTTTATAGATAAACTATATACAAGAAAACTATTAGATTACACAATTTCACAATATATCTGTACGTACTATGTATGACTAGATTAGACACTATACATTCATAGAAACCTTTCGTTAGATCAACAGAAAGAGCCACAATTAAAATTCTTGTTTGATGCTAAGCTGTTTTCTGTCACATTGTTTATCACGTTCAGTTGTAAATGGTAAGCAATCACTCGGTACCGTGGGAACCACTTGCAATTAGATACTAGAAAGAAATGTTGTACAATATAATTTGTGTAATTAGTCAATTTTGGTATTGAAATGATATTTCACATCAGCCGTGTTACTGGTTACTGGCTAGGTACTTATGTGATGATTTTGGAATCGATTTAGATGAAGAAACGGTTCCTTAAGCATTTTTATTGTATTTGCTCGATTTATTACTTGTTTAGTTCGAAAATATCTTAAAACGCAATTATATATTCTTCTTACATAATTGCTTAAACTATATGATTTGCCAAATGCGTATTAACAAATGTTATAATTTTGAGCTTGTTATATAACTATGTATATCAAGATATCTTTTTTTATTTAATTTTTTTTCATTATTTTGTTTGATGTAAGATTAGACGGTTAGATTTAAGGGGTAGACAAAAACACATGCAACACAGTTTTTACTAGCGCATATATTGTAACTGTATCAACTTATGCCAATAAAATATTATAATTAACTAAAAGCAATTATATGTTATAATGTTTAAATTAAATAAATGTAATTTTAATTTCGTTATGACACAGACATCATTGAAGAATAAATTATATTCATTTTCAATAACTGTAATGATTAAGCGAGTTCGTGGCCTACGCACGAGGGCATATGTTAATATATCACGTCACATATATATATATATATATATATATATATATATATATATATATATATATATATATATATATATATATATGTATATATATATATATATATATATATATTTTTTTTTTTTTGTTACATTTATCTACAGGTATATCGGGTGGTAGTTTTACCTCGTAAACCTAAAGTAAAGATAAAGCACGAAGTTGTTTTTACTTATTATACACGTTAAATATATTAATTAACATTATAATTCGTGAAATACGTGTAAAGGAATAAAGATCTAGTGACTCAATTAATAACATCCAAGTAAAATTTAATCGGATCATCAGAAACAATCAATCATTAGAAACTTGTAGCCATTGTGTTCAAAATCACGCCAGCTTTTGATTTTTTTTATTCGCGTGTTATTTTAAATAACGATTATTTAATTATTTTTGCTTTATTCAAATACATGTGTGAAACCATGTTACAAAACGCCACTCTTTAGGTGCGTTTACTTACATGGCAAGGCTCTGCAAGCCTCCACAAGTTACGAGCCAAGCCAAAGAGTAACATTATAACGAGATTTCGCAAGCCCAGCCACACACTGTGTGTGGGTTGTGTTTATTGCTAGCTTGCCGGGCTTTGTCAATCGTGTAAATGCACCATCACAATACTGTTTCAGTGATTCAATATATTTATTATAAGTTACTGTTAAACTAAGATTGTCTATTTAGTTTAGTTTACCATTATTTTAAGCAATTTTGTCAAAAGTGAGACATACGAAACTCAAAACTTAAATATTTGAAAACTACTGTACGTATGAAAAAGCTCAGTGTTTTTTTTAATACAATATACTGAAGGACAAATAAAAAGTCGAAGATATTATCCATTATGACATTTAAATATTAATAAAAGTTTCCTTTGTAAATACAAACGACCAAAATTTTCCAACGTGTCTTCGAAATAAATGTATGTATGTAGTAAAGCATTAAATTAATATAAAACATTTGTAAAAATGGCAGCGACATTTAAAAAAAACCGGTTAAAATATATCTTAAGATATTGTACAAGGACATATTTGTTTTGATAAACATAACGGTATTAATACAATATAATGGATACGTGTTTTAGAAGAAATATAAACATTGTAATGTTAAGCGAATCTATTTATAATAATAATTAATATTATTTACTTACATAATGATAATAAAAAATATTAACTTCTCAGTCCAGAAATACATAAACAGTAAAGGTAAAGGGCTTTCTTCCTTGCCCTTTACAGGGTAGGCATAAAAAATTTAGTGAATGCCTTCAATCCGCAATGACCTCAGATTTTACGTATTTTATTATGTTATCGCCATAACTATAGGTGACTGACTGACTGACTGACTATAACTGATCTGATAATTGATAATGGAACTCAATGTCTTTGGTCTTAATGTTTTGTACGAATCAATTTGGAAAACAAGGATATTTAAAGTCAAATAATGTATTAAAACGTAAATATTATTTTCTAATAATATCAAACTTAAAATAGTATTAATATGAACAGTAAATATTGAAAATCTTTAATTCGCAAATTAATCACTGGTTATTTTGAAAATGTATTTTTGATGGAGACCACAAACTACAAGGTCAAAAGCATTACGTAGCTCGATCCTCTTGTAACGCAAAAAATTGGCGCTTTAACGAAAACACATCGTAATGTACAGATATATTTTAAAATCGTGCGTAGAATACGCGTTCATGCTTTTTTTTATTATAAAATAACATTGAATTTTGAACAAATTGGAAAAACCAAATTGTAAATTAGAAGCGCACGCGCATACTTTCTAATACCTCTGTTATATAGTATTCTAGGTATAAAATATATGAGTATATAAGCAAATCCAGCAGGAATATTATGGTAGAAAAGTAAATCCTTTCTATAACTTACAAGACTAGGTAACCATGTTTTTTTTTTATTTTGTCAGTCTTGAAAAAAAAAAGAGTTTATTTTAATATAGCAACATTAATAAATAACGATAATATAACTATATATTACTTCTTGAAATTATTAAAATAGTTTAGTTATTTAATTAAAATAAAGCTTAATTTGTCTCAAATAACAACTTTTAACTAAGTTCTTTATCATACCACCGGCCGCAGGACAAAACAATGTGAGGAAGTTAGATAAAAATCACATACACGACGTACACGGATACGCCTCGACCGATCGTTTGAACAGATTTTAAAGACCTTTAGGCATATGATTAATTATTAATAGCGATAGTATTTTTATCAAGTTATTAATAATTTAATTACAGCTGTTCACTAACTGCGACAGTTTTAAACTACTGTAGGTATTATTGTTATAAATTGTTTTTTGTTACATACTAAAATTTGAAAATAAAATTATATGTGAAACTAAGAGTACAAGTAAAGAAGTAAGATCATGTATGTATATCCTATACAATTATACATATCTATAATATATGAGTTTTTAATACATCAAGTAAAATAAAAAAAACGTAAGTTATAACATACATAAATAATAATAGATTTGGAACATTTCAAAAAGCAAAAGTGTATTGAAAGCACTCGCAAAGTTTCACGTACAAAAAGTAACGATAAAAAATGAAAGTGAAATACGTTATTTATAACGTGTATCCGAATAACGGCATATATTCGTATATTATCATACGCATACCTTGTGCTAAAAAAAAAACATATTTTATAAATATAAACACATATTTTATATTACCTACGTATCTACAGGTCTACAAAAAATAGATCCAATTATGTAATAGGTTAAAACATATATTATATTTTCAATAGTATATGCATATATTATACTTAATATATGTATATATGTTATATATTATAGTAATTATTAAAATTAAATGCTTTTGATGTGAAATTTTACGTTGATCGACGGATTCGAAAGTGTTTTCGATTTAATGTCTTGAAAATATACAAAAATGTGAACAATGCGTTAAAATGCATTATCCATTAATGACCCAAGCCCAGGTCTGTGTAATTATTTACTTTACTTGTATGAAAATGATTGTACACGTTCATATGTAATTGTAAAGTGCCACGTGCAGTTAACTTGTGCCAGCTGTGAGATGGATCGCGGTACAGGGTTGCCACATAATATATTTTATATATTTGATTTATTTTTTACAGTAGCCGGTTTGGATAAAAAAAATAACAAACAAAAGATATATTTTACAAATAGAGCATATACTTATGAGCCTACTTGCTTACTATTCAATAAGTAAGTAATATTCTAATTTATGTTTAAGATATTTAATACATAATGATTAAGTGAACAAAACATTTATAAAAAAAAATTCATTTAAAAAAGTTATTGACAGCAACCCTAGTTGACACGAGTTCAAAGCATACAATACCTATAGCATTCTTGCTAATATTATATAACTGTGAACAAGAAGTCGTCAAACAATGTAACCAGTTACATTTCTTACGTTTTTAGAAAATGATTACGAAATATTGAAAAAAAAAAACTATCAGACAAATATTAAAGTAAGTGCAAGTCCACCGGAATTGTATTTTACCAAATGGAAGTCTGAATCTAAAATAATAGTTTAACAACGTTTATTTCAGAATGCTTCATCTGGTCTGTCTTGTTTTTGTTACATGTTGTAATGGCTTGTAACATATTTTTTTATTTATTTATTTCTATATAACTGGAATATAGTAATTTTAAGTTACCTTTAAATAAAAGGTTTTTATATTTATCAAATTTATTTTAAAGCAAAATGACATGGAAGGTATTGTGATAAATGCACTTTCGTTACTCGACATCAAAGTTCCATTATCGGCTTTCAGTATTCTTATTTGCTATTAGAAAAGTAATACACCTCTTAACGTAAACGTGGAATAATTATCTGATGAAACAATGTATAAGGCAATAACGGAATAACTAGTATGCATTTAAGATAACTAATATAACTAGTATCCATAATGTATACCTACAAGAAAAACTATGAGAGATTATCTTTTTAATTTTGACTAAACTGTTTAATTTTAACTTGACTTGACTATTTTCATTTAACCAGATCAAGTAATTTCCTATTTAATAAATAGAAATTGGCGCACGAGGTTCACGTTTTGTCAAAATGTATGACAGAAAATAACGCAACCTCAAAATCTAAACGAAAATACTACGAAAGAATGGTCTAAAATTAAAAATTCATTAAGAAATCCAATTGAGGTCACTACGTCGCGTTGAGAAAGATACAAATATAAGCACGTGTTGAGAATTGTAAAAAGTATATTAATTCTTCATACGAGTATGTCAACATTTTGAGCCATTTTCCATAATATTCATAAGTGTGTAACAGGCACAGTAAATCACGGAAGTTTATAATGAGACACCATGAAATGCCACGCCCACATATAATGCCATATCCACATAGCAATATAACAATCATTAGGTACAACCGGAAGAACAAAACGGATAAAGTTAACTGTAACCTTATTTATAATGGACCTCTCCAGCCTTGTTGGTTTTACTGAGAATATGTTACTATTAACATATATAAAATCTATTTATTATACATACATATATATTAACATTTTATAAAAACAATATATGTATTAAACGTTAGCATATAAATTATTGGCAAATTTGGCTAAATAATGAGGTGAATAACCCTTGATTTACTAATAAAGACCGGAAGTAATAATGTGTACTGAAAACGTATTTCAATGCCATACTTGTTTTAAATAAACTTTCCTGGTTCATATGCTTTGAATGAAATATTCATTATTATATTGCAATTGAACTTGTACTAGAAACCGGTAGCCAGCCATTAGTTCAAATGTTCAAGAACATTTGAACTAATGCTAAAAGTTGTTTGTAGGTTCAAAATTTCCTATAAGTACATTATAACCTTACATGGCATAACTTTTCTATATTCATTACATTGAAATGTACTTGTCATATTGAAAACGGGCCCTCTAATCGTAAATAAGTTAACTTGTTAGCATTGATCGAACAGCTAGATCGTATAATATTACCCATATAATATATAACCCGGACACATACTTATACCGCACCTCAGTCACACATATATACGTCTATCTGCATACTATGCATCTGCTTTATGCAGATGTCCGAATCAAAATCATATCATTCTTTACCCACTTGTCTTGACTTAAGGACAATCGTCAAGTTACATCAGAATAAATTTATTAGTTCCATTACAAAATTAAAATAAACTTTTTATCTTAAGTCTAGTAATCGTGTGCTATAGGAAGCTTAGTTATTTTTGTTTTAGAATTGTATTGTCTGGATTCTAAATAGTTGTGCTTGCGTAAGAGCTTACTTTCGTTTATGTGACGGAACTTTAGTCTTACCAGAGCGGAAATAACTTTTTTTCCACAGTGGGAATAGAACCCACATGCATCGGCTTTATAGTTAGATTATTATGGCCTCAGTGTATATTTTATAAAATTGCGTAATGTAAAAGTAATAATGTTGTACATTAAATCAATGAAAAAGTAGCTGTAGTATCAGCTAACACTGTCGTGGCAAATTTTGATCGTGTCTGACGCGATACATTAGCTCATAGCTGCTATAAAATTGGCAATAAATATTTATCTATACTTTAAAAAAGAATATAAAAAGTATATTTTAGTGTGTACCTAATATATTTACAATATATACATTGGAATATGTTTTTTTGTTACTGATATCATATATAAAAACATTTCATACGTTGCTCTACTGATCTAATAACTTATGTTTAAGCGGCCATATTTTTAATATTAATTTGTAGGTCAATTTTGACATTGATAATTACGAGATGTGACTTTTGTATTACTTTTTATTGTATATCACTCAAAAGCATAAAAAAAAAGTTATACATATATATATATATATATATATATATATATATATATATATATATAGTATATATATATACATATATAGCACGAACAAAACATCAATAAAATGATCTTATTTATACTTCAACACACTTGTCCGAGATTTTTTTTTAATATAAATAACTGAAACAACTATAGGGTATATTTGGTTATAGTGCCCTTTGCTAGTCTGCTAAGCGCTGGGTAATGCGCTGCGTACACTTAACGGTCCCGGTCCCGCCTAACATAATGCTGTTGACATGCTTAACAGCCGGCCGGACGTGTTCAACATTATATTGTAGAGCTTCGAGTAAACTTCCTAACAGCACTTTAATTTGTTAGAATTCATTTATAGATTATATTACTAGAACATTTATTTATATCTATTTATTTTATATGTGGCGTTAGATGCTGGACTTGACTTCTTCTTATCGGAAATTCGTTGATAGGTACTACATAGTATGCCTTATTACTAACTCTATCTCGCACATTTTTTGAATATGTGAATACTTGTGAAAATAAAAAAAGTAATTAGCTTTTTTTATTTTCAGTTTTACTAATTAGGTTGTAAAATCAATTTAAATTCTTTCCTTAGTGTTAAAATTGCAATTCAAAGGAAACTCACTGTCGTTATATAATCGTTAAATATAACCACAAAAGTTTACAGCAAGTATATAATAGATGTACCGATATAGATATAAATACCAGTTTATGTAAAGGTACGATTTCTAAGTCGCTTTCTCTAGCTCCGAGCTGGAAAGGACGTGGAATATGCCACCGCACCGTGGGCGACGCAACGTCGAGCAAGGAAGCGCTTCAGACTATTTTAAAGTTATTTAAGTAAATGTAAATGTTATATGTAAATATATATATTTTTTAATTTATTTGATTTCTTTTTATGTTGTCCCACCTTTTTTAAGTAAGCATACGAGAATCTAGTAACTAAAACGAGTAGCTTCATGCTATATACCTCATAAAGAAGGGTTGAAGTTACGTTTGTGAGGTTAGGTTTGACAGAGGGAACTTAGTATTAAGTGTCAAAATATTCCGTCCCCCACTTTCCACCTAATGTTGGATATTTTCGACGCCGCGTTTTGTCTTCTTGATAATAATATTTAATTCATTCCCCTGAGTGGGGATCGAACCCACAACCATAGCGTTTAGAGTCAGACGCTATAAAATAAATACCAAAAAAATAAATAGCAAGCTTTAATTTAAAAAAAAAATTGTCACAAATAAAATTGTCTTTAACACTACTAGTGCCTACCTACATTACTATAAAAAAATACTTTTGTATTCATTATACGATCTATAAACCAATTTAAAAAAAGACAGACGATACAATATAAGAAGTTATCATATGCTAATGTATTTATTTGAACGTGAATTCATGTTCGGTGTTTTTGTAAGCTCTAATCTGCCATAATGTATGTCAATTATTGGCTTATCGATGTCATCTGCGAGCGGCTCAACTCACTGACAGATTACTGTTACAAATTATGAATACTAATATTCGTGCTCCGTTTACTATTTAGTTAACACACTTTTTTTTACTATTGACGTACAATATAATTAAAAAGTATTACATTTTAGTAGTTTTCAAGGAAAAACTATTTAATCCATATGCCATATAAATACAAGGCATCACAATAATATGGTCGTAATAAGCTATAGGTATTTTAAGCTTTTAAAGAAATTACTATTTTTGTATGAATCTAAATTGGTGCAAATCAGTTCCGTTTCAGCTTATTTTTATGTTTACATATTTGTATATACAGATTTAATACAAATTCTCAGACGTTAAACATACATACGTACATGTAATAAAAATTATACATTACATTGAGGAAATTTATTATATAGAAGACATTTTTCTGGGATTGCTTCAAAAGGAATTATTTATACAAAGATCAGTATTTCTCAAGAATACTGCCAACAACATCTTTCATACGAGCATGCCATAAAAATCTCAACGGAAATGTCATAGATCGTAGATAGTTGAACAGCCTTGGCATCATTTGAGAAATTATTTTGCTCATTCTCGATACTACGATTGTTTACTAACAGTACAATTTTCATTTGACACGTGTATGTATTCATTTGTAGGAACTGTAGATGAAAATGTTAGTTTAAGATTGGTACTCAGGTAATGTGTGGGGATTTGTCATGCCATTTATGTATAAGTGTGATTTATATATAATTATAGCTTCACGCTGTATCCCGCACATGGCAGGGTAGGCAGAGGGAACCGTAGGAACCTAGTGTTAAGACACTTCGTTTCCCGCTTTCCGCCTTTGGAGGCATTGCACTTTGCTTTGTTACCAGAGCGAAAAGAATGAAAATTATTCATTCTTCCCGCGTGGGAATCGAACCCACCGTCGCGTTAACAGGCAGACGGTGTGCCTCTGCGCCACGACGGTCCTTAATAGTTCTCAGTTTTATATGCGTTTTAACGACGTCTTTAATTTCCTTTACATCATAAGAGCTATCAGAGGCATCAGGCTATACACAAAGCATGCTTATGTCGTATATTTTAGAGACAAAACTAAACCAAACATTTAATTTAGTAACATAATATGAAAGAAAATGGTTACATAAAAAACTTGCATGTCAAACTGTTATTTTTTTTATACCACAGGCATAACCGTCCCAAAGCGGAAACGCGATTACGCGTAAGATAGGAGTTTATTTTCAAAATGGATGTCTGCCAAGAACGTCACGACGGGCGCGACCGCACTTGTGCAAATACAAGCGGCATAATAATATGGATATCTGGGTAGGCTTGGCGATTGTTATTTCAAAATTCAATTGTACTCACTGTATTTGTCCACTGACAATGAGTCACATTCTATAAAAGGGGACAGATATTGAGCGATAGCAGGTATTTTTACCTGTTAAAAAAACGATCTTAATTCCCTTTGATCTTTTTAATAATATATTTATAATGATGCAATTGAGCTTATTAATAAATGCGTGTACAAATACTGATTTCTTTTTCATAGAAAATATCATACTTTTGATAGCTAAATTCGCTTAATTACTATATAAAATAAAGGCAAATATTTTATTTATTTCATAATAGCTTTCCTGACTAATATTTGGCTTTCTGGACTAATACAAGTTATTTATGAAGACTTGATATATGTAAATATTAATATGTGTGCTATACATAAATAAGAATATTATCAGATTTCTTAGCAACTAATAAATATTTAATTTAAAGTAGAGAACTATAATTGGTTTATTTGCTAAAAATAATATAGATAAGTAAGCTAACAATAAATTTCTTACCTGTAAAGTTTCTCGGAAAAGACTTCTCAGATTTGGCCATCTTTCAAACAAGGTCTGCAAAAAATAATAAAAGAGGCATTTTCAGTAGAATCTCGCACATTATATTGAAAATGTCAACACACTGTGTAACATTTAGTAGAGCAACAAAATAATGAAATATTTAAAAATTTCTATAACTCGATTTCTTAATTTCCTCAAGGTCAAGTGATAGAGTTAACGTTATCAATACAGAAGTGAAACTTAGCTTATTATAATTGTGTATTTACATATAATAAATGAATTAATTAAATAATATATTTTATTTCGATTCTAACATTATACGATAAAGTAACAATAGTTTCATATATAGAATGGCTATCATACGATATCGACTTATATCTAAAATAAATACTGAGAGGTATACCTATGATAAATATTATATCAGTAACATAGCGTTAATATTTCCAATATACATTGTGTTCATTTCATACTTGCCTATTATTGTTTTTTTTTTATTTAAGAAATGATTGAAGCCATATTAAAAAAATATTAAAATAAGAAATGTTGCAATATGAGAAAATTATTCATGTGATTCTAAATTAATATTTTAAAATCATATTTTTTTTTAAATAATTTGATATCCACGATCTAATCAATTACAATTTAATTTCGATTCTTATTTGGTTCACCACGTTTCGGACACCGTTATGCTCAAGAGACGAGGCGCCAATAACGGACAATTTCTTTGCAACACGTATGTATGTATAAAAATAATTATATCAGAAATCAGTCGTTAAAATTTTTGTTACATACGAGCATCATGTAAAGTTTATAATTTTTTTTTTGTATAACAATTAGAGGCACACAGTATTAATATTTTTCCTTACTAGGCTATTTTAATAGTTTTTTTTTAATTTTTTATTTTAAAAAACATTTAGATGTACAGAAGCGAGAGTTTTTACTCTACACATAATATATTGTCACTACAAGATTTTTAGATATTTTATATATATGTGCATATTTGTGTTAATTTAGAACATAATTACAATTCACATATCTGATAACCGCTATTTACTTGCGGCACATCACTAGCATGAAAGGAGAAAGTGAAAACGATCCACGAGAGCGACATTCGCACGATTCTATTTTAGGCGGCATCAAGGTTGGCTGGAACGACTAAACATCTCTAATAATTTTGATAATGGCTACTGCTTAGTCGAAAATATTTATAGGATAGTACAATTTTTCATCACTAGTATGTATACATTTAAGTTTTTCACTAAATACTAATAATTTAATATCATATAATTTTCATAAGTAATCGTTATATTATCTTTCCTTTTCTTTTTATTTAATGTAAATTTTCCAATATATCTACGTGTATTTACTTATTCTATTGTTATTAAGGTCCATATTATCTACAATTATGCTTTTTGCCTTTACGTATATATAATACAGTATTTATTACTGTGAATGTAAATACAAATTTTTAAATTACAATTTATTATTCGCTACTTAGACTCGCACTACGACAACAAGCTTATAAGGCTTTTTATTGCCGCATTTTCTCAATTTATCAATCAAGAAGGAAAGCCGTAGACGTCTATTATCAGTTAAATAACATTAAACCGACCGGCACTTGCCAGTTACAAAACAACATAAATAATTCTCCACGTTTAATATGTAACACGGACTGTGACGACAGAACAATGTAGGTACTTAGCCACAGTATGCTAATAGAATGCAAAATATTTTATTGATATACTTGTAAAGTTTTTAATGTTTATTTTTATACATATTTAGAGTTTATAAATTACACTGTCTGTCAGCGGTGCTATTGACACCGTCTACGGTCTAGACTCTTAGAGACGAATGGACATACAAGTTTTTGGCTATAAATACAAATCGCTGTAAAATATTATAAGTATTGTATTTTTTTTTATTTTATTAATTAGTAAAAAACACCGCGGACATGAGTCTTCCTAGCTTTTGGTACTCTTTTCTTTTCCATCTGAGTTTGTTGAGATTTTGCATTTTATTTAATTATTGATGAGCATAATCAAGTATATCACTGTGTACCACAAAAGATTATACACACTACTATTGAGGCTTGAAGAAGTATTACTAGACTGGAAGAGCCCCTTTCAGTCACAGTTTTGTGTGGTCGAAACCTGTGATTAGTCTAAAAATAATCTGTGACTAGTCTAATAAAAACCAAGATAAATAAAGCTATTAGACTTCATACACAGCTTAATAGATGTTTATAAAATAAATAACAATTATCGACGAACATAAAACGCTTACGTAAGTGTGGTGTGCGAGTTGAATAAATAAAATATAAAGAATGATATAAAAGTATACAATTACGTTACGATTTAAGGAGCGAAAAAAGGTTTTATGGATACCGCGGAGTCGTCTTGAAGATCTATCGAATTGCAAGGAGAACAGCTCGGAGCAATGCATGGGACTTGTGATCCTTGGCTTCTACACTTATGTAATGTATAGGCTTTAAAACCGCTGGCTGTAAAGGTGCTTGTACACACGAAGCTTAAAAGCTCCTAAATTGTAAGGTTCATAGAACACCTCGGAAGGTATAACATTCCACAATTAGCACATGACGCCGAAAAAATATCTCGAGGCACGCATGATAGATGCGCTTAAATCTGACTCATAATTCAGCAGCGTACTAATAAAAATATTCTCTTTTTTATTATTATATTGTTTTACAAGAATCGAGCAAATGAATATTTTTTTATTTTATTTACTATTTATAAAACAAATCTTCAAAATGCGCCTTCCTGAGCATATAGAGCAATGAATATTTTAAAAGCATTGTTGTAAAGCGATGTATGTAATTTCTTTATAACAGTAATTTCGATCGTTCGATGATTGTTAATTAAACGTAATATGTAAATTTTTATTTAAATATAATATAAATGCCTTTAATAGTGCGCTACATGACATGTAGTTTTTGTTTAGTGAAGCACGCATAACAATATATGGACGAAAATTGCCAAGGAAACCGCAAAAATTGATAATATCAGTATTGATATGATGAACTAGGAAAATATTTTTTATTTTTCATCGATGGGTGGATTGTTTAATTTTAAAACATTAGGTTTTCATTAAGTTCTTATTTAAAATATTTCAATATATAGTATACATTTTCATTATTTTGAATAATTAGGACAGGTTATTAGATAACATAATAAATTTTAATACTAACTATATAACAGACAACAGTAGAATTGACCTACATAATTGTTATTAAGAGCTACCAGGATAATAGATTTGACTAAACATTTTGGACATTATTCCATTTTATCCTTCGGTGTTTGACTAATAATAATATGCTAAGATAAATGTTTCAGATAAATATTTTTCTTAAAGAAACGTTTATTATAATAGTGTAATTTACCCCCAATATTTGCAATAATTTTAAAACTTGTACTTCGTCTTTATATGGAGTAATTAATAATAATTAAATGTTTTAACTCTCATAAACTAGATGCAAATCGAAATAAAATTCTAATAGTAACTTTAAATTTATTACTCACCGTCGACTTATTTTATAACACTAAACTTAAAAATGCACTTAACAACTAACAAATAAGACACTCGGAGCTATAATTTACTTATAAAATATAGAAGAATTATAAAGTTGCACTTTTAATTAATAAATATAATATTAAATTACTATGCTACGTGAACTCGAGTAAAGAGCCACAAACACCCAACACCGGCAAGCGCTGAAACCCGACTAATGCGACATCAAGTGGCGAGCGCTCAAAATACATTTCAATGGATTACATTCCGTTTGTAATAAAGGTTTCATTCATACGAGGGTTAACATATTTTTTTTTTATTTTTATTATTACATTCTAACACTAATCTCTAAGCTACATTGTTTTTTGTGGCCAAATAAAAAAGATATAATTTTATTTTAATATTGTTTACGAATTGTTATAGCCAGATACAAAGTGTTGTCTTTTAGTAATAATAAAATGTTACATAGCAAATGATTTTTAAATATGAAAAATATTAAATATCAAGTTTATAATCCTAAATAATTCTATTTTATTGTTACTTCAGATAGATTTCATGTAGATTTCAGAATAAAATTTCCCATAACATTTTAAATTTACAAACAAATTTTTTTGTTGCATTTGTCTATTAGCGCCGTCTTGGCGGCAACGTTCGATGGCGGGATGGTCTCTCATTGGTTAATTCTGGACAGGCCTCCATGTTGAATATGAACTATTTGAATTATATTAAATATCGTTTTTATTTTTAAAATGTGCATTGTAATGACGAGGGTAATCAATACTATCATTAAATGATTTTTTTTAACATATAAGAGTTTTTTTGTATTATTAAGTTCGTACACACTAATCTATGCTAAATCATTATACCTAAATTAAAAGTACCCTCAATTATAATAAAATCAATACCAATACGTAGGATGGAGAAATATCTTTTTTATAATTCAGTTGGGCTTGGGATATCTAAAAGTAAAGTTGAATACTTTAACAACTTATAATTTTGTGGGTTTAGTAATTTAGTAATTATGTATAGACATTTTATTTATTCATTGATGATCAATTATACATTTTAATGACTACAAATTGAATGAATATTTTAAATTTAATGTAATATAAATTTTCACTATGGCGTCAGCAAATTTTTTAACCGTGAAAACACATCTCTCAGACTTCAAAAGTAGCTCCGACAAAGATACAATGAGCGAGGTAAGTCCATTTTTTTACATTTAAAAGGATATTTTTAATTTCAGTAAGTTTATCTTGAAAACATGAATAATATATATTTTGGTATATATCCGCCATTTTGTGTACATTCTTAGCGTGGTGAAGGATAATATTCAAATTTATTTATTCTCCATAGCGAATGTATTACATAAATTAATCTTTTAAATTTAAAATGAATAGTCAATATCATTTCTTAAAATAGGCATCCGAAAGTGGGACCAGCAATTCTGTGACTTCAGCTGAAGACCTACAAAAGTTAGCAGTAATACTTGGATTAAATAGTGTTGAGGATGTATATCAGGAAAGATTCCGAGTGGACAGGCGTCGGTTGGAAGCAATGTTGGCTGGTAAATAATTGAATATAAAGTTAACTTAATGATTAACGTAATAACGCTTTAAACTTTATAATTTTTTTGCAGAAAATTTGGAAGAATCTCAAACAGCCCAAGCATTTTTTCACAGGGTAAGAAAAATATGGCTTGTAGAAATTTTATTATTGCCTAAGTTATATTTTCGTAATATTAAATATATACAATAAGATGTGTTTATATAGCCTTTACTTTAATTATTCATACTTAAACGGACCGAATAAAATAATTAATTGTTTTAATTATTATAGGTGATGAATGAAACGAATACTTTAATAAACTGGCCCGCACGACTCAAAATTGGAGCTCGTTCAAAAAAAGGTACAACTTAAACTTATTAAATTTTAAATGTTTTTGTACACACTGCTTAATAAAAGCATGTTCCATATTTAAGGATACATATTCATTTATCTGATGGTTAATGCATATATTTCTATATATAAGAATTTACGACACAACAGCACATATTTTATCATTTTATAAATAAAATAACAATTATAATAATTAGCATTATTATTTGTAATTTATTTTCATATATTCAATTGGAAAATGTAATATTTTTTCTTTAAAAGGAGCCCGTCTTCTGAAACGCACCGAATTTTTTTAAATTAACGTACCTGTAAGTCAATTTTGGCGGGACGGCGCCAAATAGGCAGCGCGCGGCGCCCGTCTGGCGCGATATTATTTTTGTTCAAATTTTTGTTATATTGCAATTGCGTCCGTTCACAGAAACACAAACTTTAATAATTTACTCTATTTTAATATTAGTTTAAATGCATTAAGAATGATTTATAAAAATAATTACGATGAAGTTTATGAAGCTATTAGAAAAATACGTGATAATAATTATAGCGATTTATTAGACAATTTTTTAGGTTAGAATTTTAATATTTTTTTAAACTATAAAAAGTAAAAATATAACGTTACAAAGTATTACTTCAGTAATAAAAATACTTTTCATATAATTTAATTGTGTGCGTAAAGTAATATATTTTTTTCGTCTAGATCCTCATGTGCGAATTGCTGGTAGACCAGATGATGTCAAGTTGGCGAGAGAAAAGATAATGCAGTTGCTGGACACGAGGGTATGTATAACATATAATACCTGTTTTGTATTTTGATTGATATTGAAACTATTATTAAAATAAAAATATTTAAATGTTAACTTAATAATTATATATTTTTAAATTAATATTATATAGCTTACTGTAGAATAGTTATCGATATATTAGATGTAACAAAAAAATATAAATGTAAAGCAAATGTTAAAGCTTAAGTGATTTTTTAATTCATCTTGAATATATTAACATTTTTTGCGGCTTTTATTTCGCAGAGTAACCGTGTCACCATGAAGATTGATGTCAGTTACACAGACCACTCTCATATAATTGGTAAAGTAAGTTGAATATTATGTTATAATTTATATTTTTATATAAAAACTAATCGCGTCCCGCTACTTGGTTACAGTAGACACTTGACTACGATAGTTTTTTTTTTATTTAATTGGTAAACTTAAATTTATATTAAAGTTCGAATTCTAAAGTTTGAAGTTTTGCTCTAAAAGAAAAGGACCAAAATATAAAAAAGAAACCTCTTTTGTTACATTTACATTATTCTTTTTTTCTTTTTTTTTTTATTTTCGTCTTTGATTGAATTTATATTATAATATAACTTACATTTGTTTTTTTCCTTCTTGTCACGTGCTTTGTTGAATTCTTTCTTCAAATATTCTTAGACACTCATGCGCGTAATGTTATGACCTCATTGATGATACCTTGGTATTTTTAATTTTATGGTAAAAACTTTATATTATGTGCGTGATTGCGATAAGTTTGCATGCGGGTATACAGAATCCGAAGAAAAATTTACTATTTTAATAAGGCCATATTTTATCATTGATAACTGTCGTTAAGCGAAGTTGCCTAGATCGTTATATAGGTATAAAATGAAGTCCCCACAGATGTACGCTTCGATCTTTCAAGTTACTAAACGGAATTTAATGCGGTTTTCTTTAATAGTCAGTTGTTATATATATACACTAAGTATAAGCCTACAAACACAATACCTACCTACACTGTATATGTAATTTACTTGAAGAAGCTTAGAATATAACTAATACTAGCCGCAATTTTTTTTAAATTAACATATTTATGATTCAGATTTTAAATAAAACAATAGCTGTGAATAATTAAAAGCAATTCTATTTGACGTAAATATAAAAATAAATAGAATTCTCACGACATATAAGAAAAACAATATTATAATTTATTTATTTTAAATTGTACAAAATTTCTATTTATTTTTATTTAATGTAATAAAGTAAAAGGTAAACGTTTACGCTGACTAGAAGTCCTTAGTCGTCAGTAAAACATAAAATCACCACGTTTCTCGTTCTCGTAGTAAACTTGGAAAATTATTTTGTGCTCTTCTATTATAGGCTTCCTGACATGATAGTTTTCTATATTGACCTGGTATTCCTAGGGTGGATTAACAATTAAACGCGTGATGGAAGAGACCGGCTGCCACATCCATTTCCCGGACTCGAACAGGACCAGTACACAGGAGAAGAGTAATCAAGTGTCTATCGCGGGCGATATGGAGCGCGTGGAGCGGGCGAGGGCTAGAGTGCGGGTTAGTTTGGAAATCCCTGTTTAAATATATATTTTAATTTACCTTATAGGAGGTGTTTGATGATAAAATATAGAAAAACTAAACCAAACTAAAACTAAATAAGCTTGAAAATATGTCAATTGTGTAAATAGTCTCTCGAATTCAGACGGAAAGCGGAGAACGGCGTGTTTTGATTCTAGGTTCTCTCTACCTAACCTACAAATATATTTCAACATAAAAAATTACAATATTGGTAATCCAATTCACAACCACGCCACATCAGGATAACGCTTAAAGTAATTATATTATATGTATTGTGCAATTCTTCGTTTAAATTGTTTATTTTTATATATATTTTATTAATAAAAAAATATTACGTACATAATTTCTAAATATATATATACACACACACACACATATATATATATATATATATATATATATATATATATATATATATATATATATATATATATATATATATATATATATATATATATATATATATATATATATATATATATATATGTATATATTTTTTTTTTATTTCTTAATTTCATCAATTTCAATACAGGCGTTAACACCGTTGGTGTTTTGTTTCGAGCTGCCTATAGTGGCGCCCTCGCAGCCGCTACCAGACATCAGCTCTCCTTATGTTCAGCAAATACAGGAGCAATATAATGTCCAGGTAATACATCTATAGGTGAAACACTTATTTATTTATTTTACAGAAAAAGTAGTTCCAACTTAACGGATTTTATATTGATTAAGTATATTGGGATGGTTGTCAATCAACGCTATACTTTGTTGAATAGGAGTACGATAACTTTTATAGTATATTATTATATGATATTATGTTCACTGTTCAGTCTCAATCATTATCACTATATATTTGGGTGGGTGCCTACAAAAATAAAATAGCAAATATGTTTAGGAAACGTTATGTAAATTTGCTATTACATAATTTTTTTCCTATTTATGATACCTGTAGAACTAGTACTGGTTTATTCTATTAAAACCCAGAGCCTATTAAAATGTCTGTCACTATTAAATATGCATAATTTATATATATTAAATATGCATAATTGTAATTAATATTACATTTATGAAAAAAAATATTAATATTGATTTAGAATATATGACGCTCTCGCGGCTCAGCGGCATTACGTCTGACTTTTGATTTCTTCACTCTGGTAAGACAAAGCGCGGTGACGAGTTCCGCCAATTAACAATGTTTTGAAATTTGGGCGAATTTGTTCCAGAGGGAACGGGTTCAGGAAGGTCGAAGCCTACCCTGCTAATGTGGGATACAGATGAAGCTAAAAAAATTTACTAATAATAATAATATATAGAAAAAAATATTTATTTACACTAGGTAATGCTCCGCAACCGCCCCAAGCTACACGCCAACCTGCTGGTGGTGAAGGGTGTGCAGTGGGAGGTGCACGCCACCATGGAGGCCACCACGCTGCTCATGAATTATATGTGCGGACCTCTCGCTGTAAGTATTATCATAGAAACAGTTCGATTTGTATGAAACTCTACTTAAGGCCTGTGTCCACTTCACAAGGGATCCGAATAACCCTAAGGTCATTAACCCTATGGTTAGGTAGGTACTTATTACTTTTCAGCTTGGCTCCTCATACACGTATGCCCGAGGGCTCCGTACTTAGATAGTAAATTCCTTTTATTGGGCTTATAGTGATGTATAATAATTTTTCGCTAATTCCTCCTATTGTTGATTACTCCGTAAAACGGATCGTAAATTAATTTATTAGATTTTTTAATATTTATATATTATGAGTAATTTTGTGTCAATTATTAATAATTAATAAGTGTTTTAGAAAAATAAACAAAGAAACAACTAATACATAGATAATTAAAATTTCAGAGCCAAACCCAAGTACAGATGAGCTTAGAGATATCCCCGATGCACCACCCGGTGGTGGTCGGCCGCAACGCGGAGCAGCTCAAGGTCATCATGAAGGGCACGGGCACGCAGATCATGTTCCCGGACGCGGACGACCCCAACATCCCGGTGCTGCGCAAGAGCTGCGTCACCATCACCGGCCAGATCAAGGACGTGTATGCGGCCAGGCAGCAGCTGGTTGTGAGTTGTTTTTTTAAAAATTTATTTGGTATTTGAGAGATTTAAATGGATGGCATGGACGGTCAGTTACGAATTTACGAAATTATTGGCATTTAAAAGTCTTTGCTAAAATTTTAACATGCCAGAGGACATTTCGTTTTACATTTAGTAACAAGTTATCTGAAAAATTAGGTAATCCGACTCAGTAGACAATCAAATTTTTATTTTGAACTAGCGACCTGCTCGCGGCTTCGTCGCTTAAGTAAAATGAATTGCGTTCGTTTCGATATGTTATAAGAAATCATATTGTACATATATTCACATGCATGTAGTAAAAAGCGGTTAATTTAATAGGAAAAACAGACACTCCAATTTTATTTATTAGTATAGATATCATTCTTTATATTAAGTAGTTCTTAATCAAATATATATTTTATTGTATAAAAAAAAAGGTGAAACCATGTTGAAATAAATTTTTATACATTTAAAATATTTAAAACCATCTATCTATCTAGTGACCATAATTGCTGCACAGATACGTCGATATTTACGTCTAATCATGAAAGTACTTCTTATTGATTCATCAATCATTACAAGGAATATTAAACTTTATAAATAACTTTAACGGTTTCCTTGTAAATTGTGAGATAGTAAAGTGCAGTTACAAACATTCCTTAGAACTTATACCAGACCAACGTCTCTAGTACACAAATAAAAAAGCAAATTCTAATCCCACACGCAGTCAATTTAAATAAAAAAATGACTCGATAAATATTTAAGTAACATACCTCAAACCTATATATACATACAAATTTCCATACAAACAACTGCGAAGGTCATACCACTTGTTCCTTAGCCTTGGACCTTGAGACGTCAATCTGATGGATCACGATCCAAAGCTAACATAGTGGTCCCCCGCCGCAGCCCGCGCCCAAATTTGCACACGCTTACATACGAGTACATGTGCCTGTACGAGGATACGGCCTTCAGAGTTTAGGTCAATTGTATTGCTTTAAAAGGTTGGATGGAAGTGGTATAAGTTAAGGTTTTTACTATGAAAAAGAAGTACGACTTTACGTTAAGTCACTTACTATGCAATGTGTTGAATGTGCAAAGATGAGTGTTCTAATACTAAGTTCTTCCTACTTATCAACTGAAACACGGTGAGTGTTTGTTAGGACATAGGATCTTTGACACTTGCAAATTTGTGGCAAAAAATAAAAGGATTCATCATAGATAATATTATCATAGATAAATGATATCATAGATAGATAATAGATGGCAGAAATAGTAGCGGGTGTAACTCGTAGAAGGATAAAAAGCATAAAAATAATTGTACTTATATCATATTTAATAAATGTTATAATTATATTAAATTTTATAAACTACGACAGATGACAAAAATGACAGAATGATATTTTTTAATAATAAACTAACGTACTAAAGAATTTAGAAAAGAGTTTCATTAAAACAATAAAAATAAAAATAATTTATACTAAGATAATAAAACTAACAACGCCACAAGATCAAATAGGTAGATCAGCCCTCGTAGGGTTGGCGTATGAATATCATGTATATCAATATTTTTCTTAACAGAAAATAACGTTTCTATTATATGAATATTTGCAAACACTTAGTGATGTGACTAAGCCGTTAAATATTATGGAAATTATCCTGTAGTAATAGCCTACTGTGTAAATAAGGTTTTAGTATATTGCAATATTATTTATTTCGTGAATTTGTGGATAGGCCACTATTCCAATGCTCCACTCATTACTCAAATGCTTTTAAAATGATGTCACTAGTACAAATGTTTCATACATTTGTGATCAAATTAAATTGTTTTATCATTACACCAGCTTTACAATATTTCTTAATAATAATTTTTATACCATTGGGTGTTTCAAATTTGTTATTTTTTTTTACAAAAAAAAACTTACTTTATTTCTTATGTTACAATTGGTATGTATTATTTAAAAGAACGTCCTATATATGTAGGTATGTAAGACTGTAATAACGTGTGATGGTTTTATTTATTTATTGTACATTTTTTGTGCCGGTATTATAGTAATTGAAAGATATTGAAACATACACATGTATAGTAAATTAATATTTAAACATAAAAATATATATATTTCTTTTTTAATAGTTTTTCCGAATGGTCGAATGGAAATAACTAAGAGCACGTAACATGGCACGTCGTGAGAGTTCGAGGCGACCGCTGTTCAGTTCAGTGGGTTACGTGTACCGAAACGTTTACTGGTTTATGCCTAAAGCTAAAGCTAATATCAAACATATTCATATATTATTAATAATAGGGCTTAATATAAATTGAATATGATTGACCTTTGAGATTGAATCGATGCGTTGCAGGGCAGCCTGCCGCTGGTGGTGATCTTCGACGTGGCGGAGGAGCAGTGCCGCGTGGAGGGCGAGGCGGCGGCGCGCCTCATGGACAAGCACCGCGTGTACGTCAGCGTGCGCCGCAAGCCCAAGCAGGGCATCGCCTCCGTCGTCATCAAGGGCATCGAGCGCTGCGCCGGTACGGGCCGCTCCGGCTCGCGGTGAGGCTGGAGACCGACCCGTCCTAACTCGCGCTTTCCACTTCACAGGCGACATCTACGAAGCGAGGCGCGAGCTCCTGAGCAACAAGGAGCCCTCGATCACTGCGGAGATACCGGAGTCCTACAACATCCCCTCCATAAGCAACGCCATGCCCAACTTTACCCCGTTCAACCCCTTCTCCCCCCACTCCCCGTACATGTACAGCGCGCCGCTGTCCCCGGTGATGACGTCACCGTTCACCAACTGGATGGTGCCGTCCCCGCAGCCGCGGCCGACGCAGTTCCACTTCCCCACGATGAGTGCTGGGCCTATTGTTTATAAGAATCAGGGCTCCTGGAATCGTTAGTATTAGTATTATTTTTCTTTATTTTAAGTTTTTTTATAATTTTCTTTAATATGAAATATACTACGTGGCTGACCGTAATGATTATGGGTTCGAATCTCATTTACAATTGGTATTTTTAATTATATAATCTTTATCCATCTTAAATCTTGAATTAAGAACAACGTTTGATGAACCCACATGGTCATAAATTTAATACTACTTCAGCGGAAATAAAGGTAATGTTAAATCAATTATAAAAGATAATACAAAGAATGATTACTACAGTAGGTATCGTACAACGTACGTGTAAATAAAGATAGCTGAATCAATATAACCTCTTTATTTTAATAAAAACACCTTAAAATAAGCTTTCAAAGAAAATTTTCTAATTTTATTTAAGTTTATTAAATAATCGTAAGTTATTATTAAATAAATATATATTTTTTGTACAATAATCATAATCTTTGATACACATTTATTTTATAACAATTAAACATATTTATTTTAGCTCTCTCGGGAATGCAAGATGCAGGTGGAAATGTGCCATGTCTTCAGCTACCTCCCGAGCATAGACATGTGAGTAAAGTCATTAAATAAATATTATATTTCATTAATATTATTATTTTTGTCTTAAACCCTTCATTTGGAAAGACTATATGCAGTGTTAAGTTTCGCCATTTAAAAGAGAATATCTTTAATTCAGATGAAAAGCGGAGAACGGAGTGACTCGTTAATTACAACTATAACTATAACGGTTAGAAGCTTAATTTAATAAACCGCTGTTTATTAAATTAAGCTGACACGTCCTAGCATATTTCATTGGAGTTCTAGCCTAGTTCGTCCGTAATATATTTTTAATTAAAATTTCTATTTATACAATTTCATTATACTAATGTCTTTCGCCTTGGATACAAGACAAAGGTCCGCCATTCAACACTCTAATGTCTCAAAAAGGCAGATAGCGGGTATCAAAGTGTCTTAACACTAGGTTCTCTGCCCTGTTTGGTACGGGATACAGCGTGAAGCTATTAACATGATTATTTACATATATTATTGAGGAAATTCTCTTAAAATAACAAACATAAAACCAAAAAAAAAATGTTCAATGAACACTTTATGATTTCTTTAACATAACAATGCTATTTATCTCCAGATAACGCAACTACTGAACTCAAGCTCGCAGGCAAGTAGCGGTTACCAGAGCAACTTCACGGGGAGCTCGGTGTCTCTAGACACACAGAATATATCCGGTAAATTATATTCTAGAATAAATAATATTTTTTTTTGCAAGTCAAAAAGATGACGTATGTTATTTACATTATTCTCACCTAAAGAACAATTTATATTAATTAATTAATCAATTCGATTTTTTTTTATTACTACGATATAATAAGAATAATGAGACAAGTACTTCTTCTTCATTCTTTATGAAAGAGGTTTTAGTCTGTATTTAAACTTCTTTCATAAATAATTTATTTGAATATCATAATGTAGTTATTGTCAAAGATTGAATAAAAAAATATTTACTTAGGTACTTCATATGTATATGAAAATGATAAATCAATAGATATCACAAATTGCAAAAAATAAAATAATTTTGGACATAATGTAATGTAGCTTGAATAAAGTTGCTTACGTTAGGCAAGACTTCATTAAAAATGTACATATTTTAATATGTGGACGTTTTTTCCATGTTCAGCTGGAGACGGCAGTAACGTGGTGGTGTCCCCATCAGTATCCCCCATAAGCAAGACGCACAGCCCCACGCCCTCCTCCGAGAACGATCGCTCCCAGCACGGGACAGGTTTGGCGGTTTTCATATGATTATGTACTTTTTCAATAAAAAAATAAAAATAAGCAATACACGTTTGTGAAAAAGATACACACACACACACGATGAGTAGTATCATAGTTATCTATGCCCACATTAAATGATCAAATCATTTTTAGCCCCGTGATAGATGTAACACTAAACAGATAATAGAGAATATTTAAACACTAAATAGAGAATTGAGTCTTCATATATTTCAGCTTCACATGATATCCTGCATATGTAAAGCAGAGTGTGTTGTCCAGTATCCACCAGAATTCAACATTCGCGACATGATCAGACTGTCCCACACTACCACAATGGCCTCAATAAGAACCTTCTATATAAATTTACGCAATATCGATTTCCTATGCTTAATCTTAATAGAGCAAACGTGATAGACAAAGGGATATTTACTTTACTCAATCAGTGCTTAAGTGTTGAAAGAAGTGAAAAAAAAAGACAAACAACTATACCCCATTAGATAACATTATCTTTCGATGAATGACGTCATTTTGTAAAATATTCATACGCTATTAACAGAGCTGGCGAACATTATATCAGAGCTGCCTATATCAGAGCGCCGCGCTGTGGGCTGCGAGAAGAAAACGTTGGAAACTCTAACCAAGATGTCGCCATCCCCGCTATCTGAATACAGGAAAATGCAATCTGAAGCTAATAAGGTTATTTGCTTTTAGAAATTTAACTTAAATATTATTATATACTTTTTTAACAGAAGAAAAGAACTACTGCATGTTTAAGAAACAGAAACTTCTTTACATAAAATGGTTCTAACGGTAATGGCATTGCTGTTACTTGTCAGGCATAATACGGATACGAATATCCGGATAATCTAATTCATGGAAAACAGATTTATTATACATATATCTGTTAAAAATGTTTTTTTTTATTATATGCTTTAGATTATTTTTCAATAAAACAACATATAACTAAGGGGATAGTTGCAAATCCGTATAACTGAGAGCTTCAGCTCAAACGGGTTTTAACTGTACAATTTCTTTGACATGATGATCTTCGAGCACTCTACCAATCACAATGACGTAACCATATGATCTGAATACCAACACTTTACTAACAGTGATAAATAAGCCATATTATATAAAATAAACAAATTGCTTAACTAAATTTCCACAGGCGATGCGTGAGAACGTCTCGTCAGGATACAGGGTGCCCACAACGCGCTGGTCGGGGTACTACTTCAGTCACACTTCGCCCACACCTTTGAAATTGAATGATAATGACGGAATGACTACGGTATTATATTTTCAATTTATACCTATCCCATCACTTTGCTATATACTTTCCTTATATTTAAACAAATTAGATCTGTCATAATGTTTTTTAACGTTTGGTATTAGTACTACATTAATAAGTAGCTACGGATAGAATATTTGGTTCCGATTACGGCCAAAAAAAATCTTATGAATTGGTACTTAAGTGACTCGATTTCTTTTACATACTTATAAAAAAACTGTATTTATCATTGTTACATTAAAAAATATATTTAAATGAATAAGCAAATAAAAAAAATACTTTTAATTCAATTTCAGCCTGAAAAAGGTTGGAACAGATCGGAGTTGGTGCGCCCCAATATAGCGGAGCCGACGCCCTCCCCACCGACCAACAAGCCTTGCCGCTATCAACAGCTGTACGATTTATTGAGAGACATCGGTCTACAAAAATATATAGGTAAGGAAAATATGAAAAATATTAAAAATATTAAAAATATGAAAATATTAAATTCAATTGTGTTTTTTTTATATTAGTATTATTAGAAACATTCTTATTCGACGTCGTCGTTCGATACTATACTCTTTATTTAATCATCGCTACCATACACATACATAAACCAACAATTTCGGGCTCCGATTAGAAAGAAACAAGATCAAAAAATGTGTGAAGAATGTATAAGCTAAGTACCTAGTACTTAAGTTTAATAAGATTAATTTAATTCCAGATTTATTCAAAAAGCACGAGTTGGACATGTCGACGTTCGCGTCGTTGAACGAGGCAGATCTCACTGAAATTGGGGTGACCGCTTTTGGAGCTCGCAGGAAGATGTTGCTGGTCATCGCAGGTACTTATATATGTAGTTGAACTATTCAAGTTGAGACTTGAGACCGGAGTGTGTTAATAAGTTCTCTATGACTGTGTTGCCAGTTCGAGGTTTTGTATATCTAAATGCGTTTCCCGAGCTTAGTTAGATAAAGAATGGCTATTTATAGCACTGCCTTCGACAAGGACATAGTTTCTTTTACCGCATATTAAGTGATAAAAAATAAAAATATACAATATAACTTATTGACGTCTGAAAGAATTACGCGATATCACCTAATTTGTATGCATTTGCAGTTAATCGCAAGGTATTATTATATTGTATGCAGATTTCACACGATGCAATCCTTGATGCACTCTCGTATGAACTGAATACAAACTTTATTTTTATGCTAAATAAAAAAAAAATATAACGCAATATTTCCTTGGCGTTATTGAAATTACTTAAAGTTAAGGATAATTTAAATGATATCGACAGCAATATGTTGAAAAACTTGATAGACTATTGTTTTTTTTTTGCTTGTGATTTTCACTAAATATAATTTTTTCATGAAACTTTTGTTTTTAATATGCATATAATTTGTATTATACTACTTATAAAAAATCTATTCAAAATAATACAATCGACAAATATCTATAAAAAAATTTTAAAAAATATTTATTTAATAATTTTTATTTTCATAACTATTTTACTTATTATATTTTTATATTTTATTTTTGTTCAGTAAAATTTTTGTCATATAATTATATACGTAATTATTACAAAAATAATATATGTTTAATAATAAATTCACAGAGCTACAAAAACAAGCGAACTCATACAAAAGCACTGGAACTCCTAATGAAAGGAAGATCATCAAATCACCCCCACAGTACAACACTGCGCTGGCGCAGGACAAGTGGTAGACACATGAATGCTATGAGACTATAAAGAAAACAAAATAATCCAAAATTACTACTTTATCATTATCACATAAATATTTATAATAGTACGGAAAAATATAACAATCAAGTTATTTAACGTAATATAACAATAAATAAAAAAAAAAAACGATATAGTAAATCAGCTTCACATATTAAACGAATAAATATAGGACGTTAGGTCAATATGTAAAATATTGTAGACAATATTTATATAAAATGCAATCAACAATATGATGGAATTGAAAAGGTAAGTCTACAAGACAATTTTTACTTCGGTATTAAGTTTCGGTAGCGTACGATTTAAAATGTTAAAATCATAGTGTAATCCAGTGGCATCTACTATCAAAACTGTTTCTGCCACAATATCGATATAATATATATTTTCATATGAGCGAGCAGTTGTGGTACTCGACGTCACTGATGCTCAAAATGAAGACTGATTGACTCTTGCGTCAGTTGCATCTCGACTGAAAATGATCAAGACTGATAGAAATGTATGGAAAATAATAGAACTTTATCATAGCAGTGTCGCGCGTGGAGACCGGAGACTGAGTAGAGAGAGCGTTGAAGCTCGTTGATTTTATCAGATTTTACGGTGTAGTTGAGGATTTTTATAGATTTATTTTTTATAATAGCTCGAAGCGTACGACAATTTGATCTCGAACAGACTAAATTGTTGAAGTAAACGGCAAGTGCCATAGTTAAGTTTAATTTAGTATTAACCGTTGTCGAGGGCATGTTTTATTTTTTGATTTTAACCCATTTTATATGCATTCCTTTATACTATAGTAATCCGGACTAATTTATTATTTACCTACCCATATATACCCATACAGTTTTAATATTTGATTCTAATATTGCTGGAAAGGATCCACTATTTTTTTTTTATAATTACGTTAATTTATAATTACCGTACCAAGTGTTGCCAATTGATAATGTTCTTTTATCATATTTTAAATAATATGTCCTCAAAAGATTAATCATTATTGGCGATTGACAAATTTTATCAGCACATCGGTATCGTTGAAATATTATTTGGACCACAGTAATTGACTTGATTTTTTAAATAGGACTCAATAAGTTTTTTTCAGCTGTCACAGTCCAGTGACGTTCCCGGAAGTCACAAAGCCGAGAAGTTTTAATCGATTAACATTTATATTTAATCATTGTATTCGTAATTATCGATTTAAGTTTTTTTTACTAAGTATTTATAAGTAAGTGCATTTTGATTTTAACCATATTAATATGCTAATTTATTGTGAATGCCATTGTTGTTTTGGATATGTTTTTTAGACGCTGGTATTGTATTGGTACATAATGATTGCGTTCAATTTTTTGCTATAAAACTTTAAATTACCATGGAGTTATGTATCAATTCATATACTTTTTATGTACTTTGTTTTAAGATCATATATGTAATTGTTTTAATCATGAACTTGTGATTATGATCAATCTTTTTAAACTATGATTATGATATGTTTAGACTTTTACCTACTAAGTGATTATGAAATAATACTTTTTATTACTAAATTGTTATGTAAGTTTAGTTAAAATTATGAGTTAAGTTCATGCATTATCCAAGTTAAGTTTTTACTGTTTGTTTTGAGTTTAAAGATAGTTTTTGCACGATTGGTTTTTAGTTTTTGCCTGTCCAATTAAATTTTTGCAAAATATGCTGTATTTTTTTTGTTTTCTCCGCAACCTGATTATGCAATAATATTTGCTTTAATTTTTAAAATTTTACAAGAGATTTTTACGAACAAATGTTAATTTCTTTTAATTTGTAAAACAATTATTATAAATAATTATGTAGTGTAGTGTAGTGTAATAGTGTAAATGAATATTTCTTGCAGTGTTTGCTTAGAACACAATTACATCGATTGTAATCACGTAAAACGAAAAATATAAGTAAAAAAATAAGTAATTAATCAATAAACTTCATGGCATTCTCTCCTCTAACAATCTTTTATGCCCTTACCAATCTGGCTTCCGTCCCTACCACAGTACAGTTACTACGTTGCTGAATATCACAGAGGACGTACGTTGTGCTATGGATAACACCAAGCTCACCGTGATGGTACTACATGATTTCAGCAGCGCTTTTAATTCTGTTGATTTTGATATACTTCCGGGCACTCTTCTCGCAGCTAGCATCTCTTCTTCAGTTATCAACTGGTTCTGTTCATATCTCTTCGGTCGACGGCAGTGTGTAAAGGCTAACGGTGTCATATCATCATGGTCCATCATCACAACTCACTGCTGGCGTTCCTCAAGGCGTCGTTCTCTGTCCACTTCTTTTTTCTATTTTCATTAATATCATATCAAAAGTTAATTCCCCTCCCTACCATCTGTATGCAGATGACCTGCAGTTATATAAACATTGTAATTTGAATGAATTACCTGAGGCTATTGAAACTCTAAACAAGGATCTTATTGCTATTCAGTTTTGGGCTGAATCTTTTGGTTTATTAGTTAACCCTAAAAAATCGCAAACTCTTATTATTATTGGTAGTAACAAGCTTAGAGGTAGAATCAGTTGGAACTCAACGCCGAAAGTTTTGTATTCGGGAGTTGAAATTAAATACTGTAACAAAATAATAAAATTGGGCCTTATTTTTGACAGTAATATGTCTTGGACTTCCCACATGATATAAGTAAACGCATGTATTTCTCTTTCCATTCTCTCAAGCGTCTCCAATATTTCCTCCCTCACAAAACCAAAATTATGCTTGCGTAATCTCTTCTCCTGCCAATTCTTGACTACGCCAACATTTGCTATTTGGATGTGACCGAGGAGCTATTAAACAAGCTAGAGCGTCTTCAAAATCTCGCCATACGATTTTTCTTTGGTTTGCGTAAGTTTGACCACGTTTCTTAATTTCACGCTCAGCTTCATTGGCTTCCTCTCCGCCTTCGTCGAGATATATATATATATATATATATATATATATATATATATATATATACCCGCCTTACCCGCTGCTTAAAAACTCATCCACTAGCATAGGTTGGCTCTCTTCCAGCCAACCTATCTCTTGTAGGGATAAGACTATGTTTGTGTATTATGATTTTTTAATGTTGTTACCCATATATTTTTTTTTTGGTACAATAAAGAATATTTTATATTATTTAACTAAGGTGACTTCTATTAAATTACAATGAATTCATAAATTGTATAAGTTTACTAATTTATTATTGTAGTAACATTGTCATTGTTACTATAAAATATAAATACGACTATGAAAGCATGCTCGTGGACCAGCACACTCTACGGCCACAAGCTGAGGTCCGAGTCATGCAGAGGACGCCCTTGCCACCGACAAATCTTCTCTAGCTCCACATAGTGCTTGCTACTACTAACTTCTCAGGGACAGAGTATCCTCTTCGGTATCACTATCCAGACCAATAGGGCTAACAGCATTAACCTCTGTATTTGTTGTGATTATAATCAATAAACGAGATTCTGGAAATACTTGTTGAGTAGTTTTCGATCTCAAAATAATAATAGAGGAGTTTTCTTCATTTTATTTAAATATCATAAAAAGTATTATAATTTTTACCCCAGGACACTTCAATCTGTCTAAAATAGCCATAATATACAATTTCCATTTGCTGCACTAGCGACAATAATTTGCTGAGTAGCTCTCTTTACTCTTACCTTCCATAATTTGTTGCTGCTATTGTCAAATTTATTTTGATATGTCATTAGTCATATGACATTTGTTTCTGACGGCTCCGCAAGTTTTGAATAGAAGGCATAAGATTTATAATTGCATAAAATTTAGATAAATTGCGAAATATGGGTAACGCTAGTGCGAAAGCTGCAGATATAAAAGTAGAGGCGCCAGTGCCGGCTAACACTGATAAGCCTAAACTAAAGCCCTGTTGTGCCTGTCCGGAAACAAAAAAAGTCCGAGATGCATGGTAAGGTTATTTTTGTAATGTTTGGGGTTTTCCTTAGTTACATAATTAAATCCTATAAAAAGTATGCATGGTCATGCATATACATATTCACCTACCCATTTAATGTGATTTTTATATAAAATGTTTACCTTATTTAAGGAATTTACAAGCTTCATAAATAACAACTTTTGGAATCTACTTCCTATCACATGCTGATTTTATTTTACATAATAAGATATCTTTATATATTTGAAAACTCTATATCCATTTTCAGCATTATTGAGCAAGGAGAAGAAAACTGTGGACCATTGATCGAAGAACACAAGGCTTGTATGAGGAAGATGGGTTTCAACATCTAATTTATGATGATGATTAACCTATTTATCACTGCTGAGATTAAATTTAATTTAATGAATAAGACTTAGTAGTGTTGTTTTTGCCATGAAAAATTGTTAGTCTAATCATTGGTATCAGTTGTAAGCAATTTAAAAAAAAAAGGAATCTTATAATATAAAAATGATTTGTTTCTTAGTCAGCCTTCGGTTAATGTCTTCAATACATACATAATACAATACATGTTGTATGTAATTAATATCTACATCTTTATATGTGTAATGTTAGTTTCTTTTTTAAATGTAGTTATGTTGTTATTTGTAGTTTGTCATTCTCACCTTCATTCATTGCACATTGATCACTCATTATTTATTTATTAGGCGTAATGCCAAAGATATCTCATCTCCACACATGTTAGTTTCTAACATATATCAATAAAATAGTTTTTAACAATTATTTTATTTTCCTTTGAACTCTAGTTACAACTTGTAACATTGGTTTCCAGAGTTAATAACAAAAAAAAATCTGTAAACTTGTAAAGATTATGCAAAATTTGCTTGTACTTTGTACATAATGGCTTATTAATAAATTTGAAATTTGTTTTGTTACATTTTTGTTTTATTTATTTATGTTAGTAAGGTTATTTAGTGTTAAAAGAGTATAGATGTATAATAAATTATGAATTGTTTTAATTAATAATTAGGGTGCAATATGTATAGCTTAGTTAACATGATCATTTAATAAATTATGAATTTATTGAATGATTATGTTATTAAATTATGAAAACTATCACACTTTCAGACACCCCCCAAAGCACCCCACTCTCCCTTTTATATTCGGAATATATTTGAATTTAATACATAATTGATATTTGTCCATAGATGTTTCTAATTTCTCTATTTATTTTTTTTTATTTTTATTTATTACTGTTGATAGTTATAGTAAGAAAGAATATTTTAAAATGTTATTCAAGTTTTTGTTGTCCAATGAATATAACAATATTTGAAAATAACAATGAGGTTTCCGAAGACTTTAGCAGGATACATTTCTGAATTGGTGATAGCTTGATAGATAGATTGTTATACATAGTAAATTTTTTTAACTTCTAACATAATTAGAAACAATTTTAATTATTTCATGCTATAAACATACTTGAATAGATAATATTTGAAATTATTAAAATTACAAAGCTAATAGTTAAAAACTTTACTCGATTGGTTTGATAATCGCAAATCGCCTAGTAATATGATTGACTTATCGTGAATCTTATGTAAATATAATGTCGCGATCATATTTTTATCAATCTGAGTCGTTAATTATTCTCAGTCTCGAACAATTTTATGCACGCTGTGCCTGGGTCCACTTTATCTCACGTACAGGAACCACGCATTCCGTTTATTTAATATATATATATTTTTTTATGTTTAGTATAATGTTGTTATAAGCACGGTATATATTTAAATTTATCAAAATGCGAGTTCAAAGAAACTCCATTCAAAATAGTGAAAACGAATCAACAGCTAGTTCGGTTAAATCTGTTGAAAGTTATGGGTAAGTAATATTTTATATAATGTAATATATAATAATTTTATTCAATAAATAGTTGACATAATAAGGAAAGAAGGAAAATAAAACCTCGTAATTCATAAATATTTTTTTTATTTATGTTTAGATAATAATTGTTAAATTAATTTATTTTATCATAACAATTGGAACCTTGGGGCTTAAGCGAATTTAAAAGGGGACTTAATTGAATCATATTTTTATTTATTTTTTAATAGAATGTGTGATTTTTTTTTAAATTTCTCTCTATACCTATTTTATTTTATTATTTATTTATAAATAAGTTTTGTGTTGTGATTTACATAATACTAATACCTATAGACAGCAGTGGGAAATAAAGAATATCGTATGAGTTCCTCGTACACGATATTTTTTATTGAACATTTGAACTGCTGGAAGCAAAAAATTACATCGCTGTTGCAACCCCTTTGCTTCACTCACAGTAATAAAAAAACTATTAAGGACAACGACGTTTTTTTTATAACACTAACAACAATGCTAAGTACAGTTACATATAAAAATCACACAATATTTTTTTATATAATGAAAAGATCTTGAAAATCGAAGCCATTCTGGCCGTGGGCTTCAATTATAATATGGTAAAGCTGCACGAGACCTATAATTATATCAAAAAAAAATTGAAGTAAAGTATAGTAAAAAATTCGTCTCGTTAATATAGTTTACATTGGCGCTACATTCTATGCTTAGAAGGCAGAAAATAAAGTATTTAGTATGTACAAATACTGTACAAGTATTGACGGGGGCAATGTTTACGTCTCCTGCTGCTGCCCTTGAAGCACCTACCGCCCCTTCACCTGTTTCTGGGAAACGAGACGAAAGCAAGGGTCACCAGCGCTGAGGCAAAAACATGGCTTTCGCAGAATCTGAGGTCCTTGCAAGACTCAGTGCACAATATACCAATACTGGGGATGCCGTCTGACACCATGCCCCCCAAACTCGATACACAGAGATTATACTCTGTGGAAATATCTTTAAGGGACGACTGGCTAAACGGTCGAATGAAGTAGAAAAATGGAAGCTTGAGGTGGTACACTGATGGCTCCAAATCCGGCTCTGAGATAGGATGTGGAATATATAGAGAATCACCAATAAGGGACTATAAGTCTGACTGTGGAAAAGCACTCCTCGAGATTCCAGGCACAGGTATACGCCATACTAGAATATGCGACAGCCAATCTGCAAAGCAAATACCTTAATCATACTATCTATATTAACTCAGATAATCAAGCTGCACTCTTGGCCCTAGCATCAGATTTGACTCAATCATAGCTGGTCGAGAACTGCAAGCAGATCCTGAACGCTCTGGGGAACAACAACAGAGTAGTTCTAAGATGGGTTCCAGGGCACTTTGGCATCGAGGGAAATGAACAGGCGGATATACTGGCACGAAAGGGAGCCACAAGCACCCAATTCAGGCCAGAACCGTTTTGTGGCATTTCTCGTAGCTTAACACAGCTTACCCTGAAGACATATTGCCTCTATGAGGCCATTCAACTATGGAGAAATACTCCTGGTTTATATCAAGCTAGGGCGCTCATTAAGGCCTTCAACAAGAAGTCTGCCACTGAGGCCTTATCTCTCAGCAATAACTGTCTCCGTACATTAGTGAGAGTGCTGACTGGACACTGTGATCTGAATAGTCACATGCACAATTTAGGCATCAGCAGCACAAGAATGTGTAGAATATGCAATGAAGCTGAAGAAACACCTCTCCATATCCTTACTGAATGTCCTCCACTTATGCAACGGCGCTATACCAAAACAAAACATCAAATGGGGAAACATCAAATGTACCCAGAAGAGGTGAAGACCCTCACAGCAAAGATAATACTGCAAATCTTTGCAGAAATCAATCTTGACTGTGAACTGTAGTATGCGGAGATCATAATAGATCAGCAATGATCTCAGTGATACTGGGCTGAACAGCCTTGCAAAGCCGCAACTAGGAAGAATGAAGAAGAATGTACAAATATTCTTACTCTATAATCTGTATGCAAACTGAAATTACAGTATTTCAGTACTCGAATATTTGTATTTGCCAAGCAAAATTATGTATGAGAAAAAATATGTTTCAATAAAGTGAGTTGTTTCAATTGGCATGCTAGGCACACTTTAACTGAAGAACTGGACTGGTTTGAAGTAAAAAATACGTTGTTACAAATCAGGGAAATTCATTATCAAAAATATACACATATAATGAAATATTTGTAATTGTAATTAAATTTATGATGAATGATGAAATATTTACAATAATTTCAACAGAATTGTTTACTTGCATGTATAAATATCGAAGCCGATATAATAGTATATACATATGTATCTAGATATAGTTACTTAAACATTTATACCGTTGGAACAAGTCCTGCGTAATAATATAATTTGAATCTGTTATTTATTATCTATGGGGGGAGGTACTATAATAAAACAAATACTAAGTAGCTAAAAGGATTTGAACGTTTATTTTCGTGTAAAACTATAAAACCTAGGCAGGACGTAGGGCCTGACTGATTTCAAGAAATCGCTCCTTAGAAAAAGCTGTTCAGCGTAATGAGCATTTAGCGGTGACCAGTCCAGATGTACCTATATATAAAAGTTATAACCACAATAGGGTTTACTACTGTAGGTACTATACCTATCTACCTTAAATAGTAAACGAACTACCAGATTTCGCACGATTTCGCGAATGAACTTTGTTCACCTTTAATTAAACTTGAAATACATGCATATAAATAATGCTTTAACGAAAATAAAATCGTAATAGTAATAGTTGTTAAATATAGTTCGATATTTGCAGCAGAATACGTGCATTTCTTAATCTAATCATTTAGTGATTAAGTTTTCCAATAAAAAATATGGAAAGAAATTAAAACGCTATAGCTATAAGTTATAAAAAACTATTTTAAAATTTAATATAATGTTATTTTAACATAAAGATTACTCAGAGTTTTACAATTTTTTTATAAATAGTAAAAATGGTCCATATTAAAAAAAATTGGACCTAACGTGGCGTAATTACCGGAGCAAAGAAAGTATATAGAGATTTTTATATACGTATCATATTATTATATGATTTGATATTATTAAGGAACGCTAAATGCTATCATACGTAGTTAATAGCTATTATCATTTTTGAAGCATAATGATTGCGAAGAAAGTTATTTTCATTTTATGTAGTAGTTTTTATTGCTTATATAATTATCGGTCACGTGCCTACATATCGATGTGTAAACATACTTGTATGACACGCCTGTCTGATTAAAAAAATATAAGTTACTATTATATTTATTTATCACATATATAGGTACTATCTTTTTTTACTCAGTAACTTATTAAACACCTTGATATGTGGTACAAAAGTGGGGTTAATACGTTTTAACGTCTGATAGTTATATATATATATATATATATATATATATATATATATATATATATATATATATATATATATATATATATATATATATATCTTCTTCTTCCTGGCATTAGTCCCGGCTTTTGCCAGGGTCTGCCTTCCGACTAAGACCAATCGGTCCATATGAGTGGCGAAGTGGTTTTTAGTGGAGCGATTGCCATCTGACCTCCAAACCCATTACTGGGAGAAACCAGAAGGGAAAGGGAATAAGAGGCAGAAAGACTTGGAATATAGGGGAGGGACACCACTTACATGGATTGGATCGGGTTATGAAAGTGGTGGCTCGAGGTCCCGGGGTCGCGTACCCGTATGCCGGAAACCAAATATCGGACAGATAATTGGCTAGACACCCTCTGAGAATATATATATATATATATATATATATATATATATATATATATATATATATATATATATATATATATATATATATATATATAGGATATATATATATAGGAATATATATATATATATATATATATATATATATATATATATATATATATATTGACACTTGCCACACTGTTATTTTAGTGTCAATATTTTAAGTATGTCATTATAAGAAGTACACAAAAGTACAGGGTTCAAATCGTACCCGAATCAATTGTGTACAAAAAATATCGGCCAAGTGCGAGAAACACTCGGGCACCGAGGTAGGATGAATGGGTAATACTTACAAATTTCCGATAATTGGAAATTTATTATTTTTCTTTTATTTACACTATAAGTTCTAACTTATTGGAAAACTCTTAAGTAGCGGGAAGTTGTTGGTTTTGATAACGCGGCTATTTTCATACAAATGGCAAAAAATTGAAACTCAAATCTTTCGTTAACATTAACTTAGAAGTTTGAATTCTAAATCGCCGATCTTGGTATTTGTTATCAATTTCAGCTAGATATAGCACCACATGATTTTGAAAAAAATTGTCCTGACGTACAGACAGACAGACGGACAATATAGTGAAAAATTCCTCTATTTACCAAGTATTTTTGTTATTCTACTAAACTCTTGTAACTAGTGTATCAAACATACGTAATTTTGTAATATCTAAAGGGTCAAGATCAAAAGATTTCATCTTGTAACTTGTTGGCTTAAAAGTAATTAATATACGACAGTGAAAACACATTGCTATTATAATTATCATAATAATTATATTTACATTGTAAGTAATATCTGCAATAAATATTATATTAATCTATTTTTCGTTCGGTGCTTGTAATCAGAAGAATCACCTGTTTGTTTGTAACTAAATATTGCGAAGATACTACTTAGCATGCCATGGGTTCACCATGCAGGAGCCAGGATTAACCCAGAGCAGCGCTTGGGACTTAGACCCAAGAGTAACTTTAAAGGGGCCTCTTTAAGATACGCATTAACGCTAACCCCCACTGTCCGAGCTTTTATTTATTAAATAATACTAGGTTATATATATATATATATATATATATATATATATATATATATATATATATATATATATATATATATATATATATATATAAAATAACAACACTTGCGACTTGTAATTGTATTTTACAGAATACTAAAATATAAACAATTTTTTTTGTCTCACACTGTCTTTTTGTTTGTCTGTGCTGTGTTTCGGAACATAAAAAAATATCACTTTGTTCATGTCAAGGAATGTGAATGAATATTACCATAACTTTTTTTGCAGAGTACTTGACAGCGCCTATTCGGACTGTTCAGAATGTGAATTCGGAGGGTCCAAGCGTCATCACATGTACCAGTAAATATGTTTCATAGATTATGTATAATCGTAATATAAATAATATTTACATGATTTATTATTATTGGCCTGTTTGTTACATACCCTGACTTTTACAGCCGAGCTTATTCCACATAGGATAAGTATTTGTATGAGGAGTGTGGGTTCGATAACCAATCGGGGAAATAAATTATTTACATTTTCCCGTTCTCATAAGGTGAAAGTGTCGCTTTGAATTCCGCCTATCGCACACGCACAAGCAATATCTCGAATACGGGCCGATAGTGGACAACGGAATGGCGTAACTTTAGGTTAAGAGTGACTAGCTTTTATTTGCGAGAAGTAGTGTGAAGTAAAAAAAAATAATATTTTGATGATTTTTAAAGTATTAATCCACACTAAGGATAAAAAATACATAAAGAACACCAACCGTCCAAGGACGGTTTCCATGAGGCGCGGGTTCGAATCCCGATGCGTTCAAGTTTTAATATATTTTCTTTAAGTAAAAGAATTGAATTTTAACATGACCTGAATTTGAACCTCAACTCACGTATACAGTTACATCATAATAACTATGCGAATGAAAAAGGGTTTTCATTTGCGTAAGCATAGCAACTATAGGTACTACTATATTTTCTTAGTGTTTTTTATACAGTATGTACAGTATTATTTTTGTTATACAGTAGCAGAGCAAGTTGCACGAGTTTTGGCAGTATTGAAAAGGAAACATATCCTTTGTTGATGTCCCCAAACTTGAACAACACATATAAGTCCATCAGCACCAGTTCAGATACCTTGGTAATATTTGCTTATATTTATGGATTAAAATCATTTTGAGTCAATCAGGCTAATTACTTGCATTCCAATCACCACCACTTAACTCTGTCTCCATTTCTCCAAGGAGTTGGTTCTCTCCGTCTACCCTGATATGTTGGAGGAAGTACGAAGCTGAAATAATCATTTGTTAACTCGATGTAATGCAAATAAATATAATTATATACAAAAAATATTAATCGAAGTTATGTTTCATGTAATTCCTTTTATCATGGCACAGGCTTTACTATATATTACTAAAAAATTATGAAAACGATAAAAAAAGTATCATTATCAAATCTGCCTACAAATTGTAACTATAAGGAAGTAAAACAGTTTTAAAAATAGCATATATGGCAAAGAGGTCGAGCCGCCATCGTTGGTGTCATTACACGTTCTAAATATAAACATAGATAATAAAATATCGTAAAACGTAAAATGTATTGTTCTTAAGATTATGTTATCTGTTATATTTTACAAATAATGATTAATAAACATATTCCGCGTAAGTTCGAGAGTTGATAAAGTTCCTTAGCGACCGCTATCTGTTCGCCTAATCTTGAATTTTAGATGACCTTATATATTATTATACTTAAAACATTGTAATGTATTGTATTTGTAATATTCTATTCTAAATTCAAGAACTTTGCAAGCACTTTAGAATCTCCAAATGAACACAAAGCTCGGAAGGTTTTGCTCAAAGCTAGCAAGAAATTTAATAGTTGCTCTTTAATTGTAATAAAATCGCAAAATTCCGCAAATTTTTATTAATATACGATACATATTTATGTATACATATTTGTTGTAAAAAATAAATAATTATTAATTACTTTTATTATTATTTTTATTATTATTATATTATATTATTATTATATATTATTTTAAAATATACGATTGTTAAAATGATAAAATATATTTTATTATTTCAAGAATAACTAATAAAATATATGTTTTGTCCAGGGCCCGGCCGAGCTGTCCGGTAGCGACATCATAGCCACCTACAAGCGCACCATGCTAAAGGAAAGTGATAATACGCCGGACAAGAATAAACAAAGCTCTCTCGTTACTATGTTAGTGCATATATGTAATTTTACCAAATTTTAGATTTTTTTAAATTATATTTAAACATATACAACATGTAAGTTTGCTGTATACCAATATGTGAAAAATAATTATAATACTTTTAAAATTATATCTAGAGCAATTTTATATAGATTTTCAATCTGGAATACGATAATGGGGTCGTCTCTTCTAACGATGGCGTGGGGCATGGAGCGCGCCGGTCTGCCCACGGCGCTCTTCCTGCTTGCGTTCATGGCGGGGCTGTGCCTCTACACCGCCCACGTACTGCTGACGGTCAACGCTCATCATGGTTTGTGGAATTTTCAAGCCGTAAATTTATGAACACTAACATAAAGTTATAAGAGTGGACTCAGATTCCTCCAAGAGATGTTTTTGTAGTATGATTGTTATCACAGCCTAGTGATAAAGTTTTTGGTTTTAGATTCCCTTTGTCCTCAAAATGAGTACAAAAACAAAATAAAGAATGAAAAAAAGAAATATTACTAAATGAAGAGTGTTTTAAAAATGTATAACGTAATGATTAACTTTGACACTTAGCCACTGATCGCTTTTATCGAAATTACACACACACAAACACACACACACACACACACACATATATAAATATATAAATATATATATATATATATATATATATATATATATTTATTTATTCATATATACACACACATTTTTATTTATTCATATATATATATATACACACACATATATATATTTATTCATTGCACGACTTGCTTGACTTGTCTTGATTTAATATACGGCACGTTGTTACAAAAGGCAGCGCGAGTTGCGAGGTGCCGGCGCTGTGCCGCTCGCTGCTGGGCGCGGGCGCCGCCGCCGCCGCGCACGTCTGCAGCCTGCTGGTGCTGCTCGGCGCCAACGTCGTGTACTGGCTGCTTATCACTAATTTCTTGTATTACACCGTTATTTACTTTATGGGTGAGTCGTTTTATACGTTTTCTAAAATTTTCGCACTTCAAAAAATATGACACTTAAACGATATTAAAGCGCCTTAAAGGGCACTGTAAAATTATTCTCGTTTCTAATTTTTTTACGTGTGTTTTTATTATAATACATTTACACTACAGTTTCACCTAGTACATTTAGAATACACTTGTTGGTTCATATGAAATTAAAACTTACTTGCTCAATTTGAAAGAATAGTAATATAATATAAATTATAACATTTTTTTAACAATTTGTCTGTTCGTGGGCGCACCTTCCAAACTACTAAAAATAATTGATAATATAATTGATAAGATTATTTGCTATATACAGAAAAAGTTTTGGACAAAACCAAGTATATGATTGATCTTTCTACAAAGCAAAATAGAATACTAAAACTGACAGAAACATATTTTTTAAAGACGTGCGCACATACAACACAACTGTCCACAACTCCAGTCTACTGTGCCCTAAAAATGATCTGTTCACTGGAACATCCCTCCCCATGGAGGACCCGTCCCCGTACTGGAGCCTGCGCCTCACGGTGCCCATGTACGTGGCCATCATTATCTTCCCACTCCTGACATTCAAGAAGATATCTTTCTTCACTAAACTCAATTCTTTAGGTAAGGTTCTATGGTTTTTACCTTATATACATGTAATCGTTGCACTCCATTCTAATTAGCTGGTCTTTCGAGGTGTTATATAAAAATCTTTTGCATAATATATGTTAAGTATTAAAAAGTGACAAATATAAAAATTATAAATAGTTATTTTCTTAAGAAGAAGATCTTCACTTATCGCTTTTTAAGATAGTGTGTTTGATCGACGCAAAACTCGGCGATCGGCGTAGAAACGCAAAAGGTGTGTATGTACCAAGTATAAACATTCCCATAAGTAAAACTTGATCTTATCTTGATTATATCGTGTTCAGTCGACTTAGTCTTAAGTCTTAATGATAAATATTTAACCTAAGACTCTTACTCTTAATCAATAGTGTCACTAGCTCCTTGAATTCACCTTGAATCTAATTGCGATTTTTAAAACAAATACAACATAGTATTTCGTTCTAAATACGAGTAACATATAATTTTTACAATAAAATGATCGAATAGCTTATTTTGTGTCTTTACACTAAAGCAAGGCATTGGATGCTCCACCGTTGCTGCGTAGTGTAGAGGATGACCTGTCAATCGTCGGTATACTTAGATATGCACCAAAAACTGTCGTCAATTCCAGGTACCTTATCAGTATTCTACCTCCTGATCTTCGTGATAGTGAAGGGCTGGTCGTGGGGCGTCAACACGTCGTGGACGACGGCGGCGCGCGGCGAGGACGCGGCCGCGCTCAGCGGCATGCTCGCGCTCTCCTTCTATATACACAACATTATTATTACAATTATGAATAACAATAGGAGACAGGAGAATAATGTAATTATTATTACTAGAGGACCCGTTGACGCGTGAATTACGCGTTGCCATAGCAACGTGTATGTCACTTTATACAAAAGTTATATTGCTAAACTTATGGTAGTGTGTGTAAAGTTTTGTTTATTGATTTAATATACTTGTTAGGTAATATTAATGAAAAATATTAGCGTTCTGCACTTCTCCTTAGTATATGTATATAAACTATAAGTGTGCAAAATTTCATTATCCTCCGTCCGCCCAATTTTCGTAAAAAGGGATCCAAAGGGATTCACGTATTCATATATAGATTATTAGCTTACACATGCCGCATACTATGTGCTCAAGTTAATTCTAGTTAACCAATTCTATCATAGTCTTATTAGTACCAAATAACCTGTTCAGCTTTATACTCGTAATATTGCTTACATAAAACATTCGTTAAATTTGGTATAGGTTAGTACATTTTATAAAATTATTCTGTATGTAATATTAAAAAAAAAATGCGAAATGTAGAGAAGGAAGCAACAAACAGCAGGCTAGATAAAGAAAATTTTGTAAACGGACTCGCTCCTTTTAATTTTTTTAAATTTACTTGGCACAGCTCGGTGATTAAAATATATCTAATATATTTTGGATATAATTTAAATATATCTAACCAAATGTATTGGGGGCAATCCCCAAGTAGAGGTCGTGTCCAAGACCATCAAGTGCGCACTTGATGGTCTTGGACACGACGATCTCAGAGGGTGTCTAGCCAATTATCTGTCCGATATTTGGTTTCCGGCATACGGGTACGCGACCCCGGGACCTCGAGCCACCACTTTCATAACCCGATCCAATCCATGTAAGTGGTGTCCCTCCCCTATATTCCAAGTCTTTCTGCCTCTTATTCCCTTTCCTTTCCTGGTTTCTCCCAGTAATGGGTTTGGAGGTCAGATGGCAATCGCTCCACAAAAAACCACTTCGCCACTCATATGGACCGATTGGTCTTAGTCGGAAGGCAGACCCTGGCAAAAAGCCGGGACTAATGCCAGGAAGAAGAAGATATATATATATATATATATATATATATATATATATATATATATATATATATATATATATATATATATATATATATATATATATATATATATATATATATATATATATATAATATATATATATATATAATTTAAGTATATTTAACATTTTCCAGGGTAGAGATTTAACAATAGCATTTATGCTAGTGACAATAACATACGCGCTGGTCGGCGGCGTCTTCTACGTGTGCTTTCCACTTGCGAAGTCTTGTATTGAAGATGTATGTATATTATATATAAATATTTTATATGCTTTAGAGACGAGGCTGTGGGACAGCATCTTACGGTTGCGTCACAATACATATACAATAATATTTGTTTGTACGTAAAAGTCCCTAAAGAACAGTGATAAGCACGGTATAAATACAAGGAGTAAAAATAATCTGATCACATCTAGTTTTCGCCTTCAGAAGGTAAATAAATCATTTATGTCAAAATTCCACAAATACTTACAGACTTGCCCTTCGAACAATTTAAAGTCAAGATTAAAAACATATTATTAGGGAAAGTATATTATTTATTCCAAGAATATTATACGGATGTCAGTGTGTGGAGTTAAGTACTGTTGATGCTCATTCGGGAGGCTAACCACAGTTGTAAATATATTGTAAGTTTACATTAAAAAAGAGCAACTGCCGAGTTTCTCGCCAGCTCTTCTCAGCAGATCTGCCCTCCGAGCTGGTGGTAGCTTCTTGTAGGACTGACAATACTGACACTTGTGTTAATTGACGATTCAGTGATGTGAGTGCTTGTAATAGACTATTTGAATAAAGAATATTTTGATTTTGAATCCCCATGAACAAAAATGATATATATATATATATATATATATATATATATATAATATATATATATATATATATATATATATATATATATATATATATATATATATATATATATATATATATATATATATATACATTAAGATTATACATTTTATTTAAATATTTAACATACATTATTAATGAATTTCAGAACATCTTAAATAATTTTGAAATGCACGACGTGATGACAGCAATTGCGAGAATACTCTTGCTATTTCAGGTAAAATAATATATTTTAAAATGTGTTCACTCACTTATGCCATATATATAATAAACTTGGTCTGTTTTTCGTATTTCAAAATGACTGAAGAGATTTTATATATGATTTGGTTGTATTCTGTAACCAATAGACAAATTATATTAAAAAATATATATTTTGCACATAGAAACTGTTATCATGTCTTGTTGTATATAAAAGTTTTACGCTAGAGATTTTTAAATTTAAATTTAATTAAATTTTATTAATTAATTTTTTTCGAAAATAAAAAAATAGAGATTATTTAAATAGCAATATAAAATCGAGACCCGCTGTCGTCAGTGCGATAGATACTCGTAGTATGCAAGAATGACGTCGTTGCGGCGTTCGGCAGATAGTGACCGTGTACCCGCTGCTGGTGTTCCTGCTGCGCGCGGAGGCGGCGGCGCTGCACGGCGGCGCGGCGGCGCCTCGCGCGCAGCTGCTGCTGTCGGCGGCCGTGGTGGCGGTGTGCGTCGCCGTCGCCTGCCTCTGCCCGGACGTCGGCACCATCGTCAGGTACCATATAATTGTCATTAACGTATAAACGTAAACATGGGAGTTTACGACTCCCATTTTTACGTTTCTACGTTAATGCATATAAATCCATGCATATAAACGTGGAAACACATTAATCTCATACATATTACATTCAATTTGCAATATCTTGAAAATGGAAATAATTACTCTTGAATATGGGACTTAAATATTCACAAGTTTGTTTTTGTAGTAGGTAAATCTATTTGGTAATTTTTTCGCCCCATAAATAAAACAATTCTAATGCTAATTTAGATATATACGAGTATATACGTCAATTGTAGAGTGCTATGTCGCACAGGTACACGGGCGCGGTGAGTGGTCTGGTGCACGAGTTCGCGCTGCCGTCCCTGCTGCAAATGCGCTCGCTGCAACTGCGCAGCAAGCTGACTCTGTGGAAGGGAATCTTGTACTCTTCCATTATTGTGTTCGGAACTGTTAATTTAATTATGCAATTCTTTATCACTTGATTTCTATTTTCGATTGATACTTTTTATATCATTTGTATATAAACATAGAATTTAGATACTTTAGTTTGTATGTCAAAGTAGTTGTATAAAATTTGTAAATACGTCTCCGTATTGTGAAGCAAATAATTAAGGAATTGTTACATATTAAAGAAAATTAAAACTTTTTTTACTATATTTAACTAATAAAGCGCTTGTCCCTAACTTGAGCAAACGTGGCTTGAGTTTCGACGTAATGATGGGGCGTTCGTCCTCTGCTTGTTAGAATGTTTATATTATTCGCATTTATTTATTATTTAAATTAAATAGTGTTGCAGCTAGTACTTTTTTTGGGGCCCGTGGCTTTTAGGGCCTTTCCTCCTCCTCCTACGCCTCGAAGGGCTTGAAACAACTACGTGAAGTTATTAATTTTAAATTGTTATTCCACTCGAAGGGTGAAATTTTTTGTTTTTAAAGAAACCGTATGGCGTAGTGGTCAAAACGTTTCGGTTTCGACGGTTTCCAAGAGTCACCGGTTCAAATCCCGCTCGCTCACAATTTTAACTAACTGGGTCCTTAATTCACGTGCCCGACGTGACCTCAGACGGGACGGTAAGAGTAGTATAGTATAATTTAGTTATAAATGACATTTACTTTCGTATCCTAAAAGATATAGAAAACACATGAATAAGAGACTTCAAGTAATGGTTATTATTTACAAATATGTTACTGGACGATATAGAATCTGTATATAATGTTTAAGTGACCTCTACATTATAATATAATATAATATAAGAAATATTTTTGAATCTTTTTTAAATGTTTTTATATTTAAAAAAAATAATTATCTGTGAATAAGCGCGTATTCTTGTTATAGACATTGTCATCATAGTGTATCTACAAGTATTAACAAACGTACATTTGGTTAATACGAAATAAAATAATCTAGTCAATAAAAAATTAATTATATATTAAATGTATTTTATTTGAAAATATTCCATTATATTATTTAAAGAACGAGACTTTTTTTACGATGGGACTGCGACTGACTTTAAACTTGGTGGGCTCAATCCCCTCTCTGGTAGACAAAACGCGTTGTTCATAGCCGCCACTTAACACGTTATTTCTTGAATCCAGATGAGAAATTTCAAAACGGAGTGTAAGATCTCTCTGCCTCTCTGACTATAACGCGATGCAAATAAAAAAGTTTTATGTAAGCAACAATGATGTGCCTTGCCAGTGTTAATAATCCCCAGATATTGTATATTCTTAATGGTAATTTAATAGTAATGTGTTATTAATGGTACTTTTAACTTAATTTTCACCTTTCGCCGTCCAACTTCCACTACAATCAATATTGCATTGATTTCTATATCGTTCGCATCTGCAGTACATTATCTTTGATAGTTTCAAGAGAACAGAAGTATTGTCGTTTTTTAAATATACATTATATGACTTATTAAATACACTTCATAATTAATATATTTTGCCGAGTATGACGTCATACCTACTGACGTCACATTCAGAATGTTTTTATCTTCATACGTATCTACTGTCCTTCAGCAAACATCCTCATTTACATTTATACATATATCATCTCTACTGTACAATAAACTACATTTTTTATCGTTACTTAACACAAAAGCTGATTATAACTAACTTAGCTGTGATATGGAGTAATTAAATTGTAAATATATTTGACTACAATCGTTTTTGTCTGTCTGTTTAAAAATATTGGAGGTACATAGGTGGTGTTCCTCTAGGTGTTCAGTCCCAGTGTGCCGCGTTTAAAATCCGTTTGTTTTAAAGATTATTTTCCGTTTATAATTTATATTCTTATTAAGTTAGTGTGTTAGCAACTGTATTTAAAAAAAGCTTTACGTCGTTTCCGCCCGATACCCTCTGTTTTTCACTTTTCGCTCGAATACGAGAATTTCTTCCTTCCTTCGAGCTTCCCCAGTGCGACAAGGTGGCCTAAAGCTATTCAATAATATAATATCTCTTACATTATCCTAGAACGAATTATAAGAACAAGAAGAAAAATGTTTAGACTACTGACACGTATACGGATTATTATAGATGCAATCATTGATTTTGTATTTGGACTCTTCTGGGAGCACAAGAAAGCCATTATTCCAGATGTGGGGAGAAATCATTATTATCTTATGGAAAGTGCTACGAGTATGGCAAAGAAGATTAAACATAGAAAGCTAAAATCTGAAGAACTGGTGCAAGCCCTGATTGACAGGATAAAGCAAGTATGATCAGTATTTATCACTTATATTGGTAATTAGATCAGACTAAATATATACATAACACGTTACATTTTAATTTAATTAATAAATAGAATAACCCATTGAAATCATGACGAAGTACGACACGAAAGGTATATCTGGTTGAGACAAAAAATGGATTTATTTGGATATTTATTTGTTCAGTCAGGCTTTTGAAAGGCCATTAAGTGGCTAAATGGTAAACAACTAAATTCAACACCTGTCAAATAGAGAACCTTTCCGTTTATTTTTACTTATAAATTTTGGACAATAATATTTTTTTATTATTTTAGTTTCTGTTTATTTTTATATTTATTATACAATCTGTGCAAATAAAGAAATTAAAAAAGTCCGTTGTGATAAATCAAACATTTAATTATCATTTGATTGTTTATACTTAAGTCTACTAAGGGTAGTATTAAGCAAATTACAAATTTTTATACTCTATTAATAGAGTAATAGAGTATACAAATTAAGTAAGTAACATTCATGTTCGTAATTTGCACTGGCCAGTATCTATTAAGACTAAATTCCTATCTTCATAGGTTGTATATCAGATATTGCTATTAGCAACAAGGCCGCCTTTGCACGCTCTGTATGTTTGTATATACAACTTTAATACTTTCCATAGTACTAACTTAGTGTGCAATAAAGAATTTCTATCTATCTATTTCTATAATTAATTGTATAAAATTGCTATAGGTCAATCCTCACTTGAACGCGATTACTGCAGACCGTTTTGAAGATGCTTTAAAAGAAGCAAGGGAAATCGACAAGCAATTAGCATTGGGAGCCTCTGATGAACTACTCAACAAACCGTTTTTAGGTATATTTATACGTTATTGGTTATTTTTTTTTAACATTTTCATACAGACCTACGCAATAACTTCTTTAAGGAACTGTTAATGATAAAAGTATTAATACAAGTACCTAAGATTTGGATCATTTTTTTAATTTTTGTTACACATGGTTGGTAAAATGATTAGGTATATTGCGTTTTATTTCAGGAGTACCTTACACCACAAAAGAGAGCCAAGCAGTGAAGGGCATGCCATTAACGATGGGGCAACTGCGGCGTCGCAATGAAATAGCAACAGTGGACAGCGAGGCCGTGAAGCTACTGAGGGATGCTGGAGCCATTCTCATTGCAAGCACCAATATTCCAGAGCTACTATTATGGTGCTTAAAAACTTTAACATTTTCCCTTTTCGGCTTCTCAGGGATTTAAAATCTAATTAAAATACTTCAATGTGAATAAGTTAAGTTAAGTTAAGTGAGTCAAGTTAATTTTCGTTTAGTAAGAGAGGTTAATATTTATGTTTTAATAAAGTAATCTATTATATTAAATCCATACAACAGGCAAGAGACCCGCAATCCCGTGTACGGTATGACCAGCAACCCGCACCACACCGGCAGGTCGCCGGGCGGGTCGAGCGGCGCGGAGGCCGCGCTCGTCGCGAGCTGCGCCAGCGCTATCAGCTTATGTAGTTATTTTACTAATATATTCCTCTTCTTTTGGTAGTTTTAAAAGTGGTATTAAATACCTATGTATTTAAGGAAATAAAGGACATTGATCCGTGCCAAATCCAGAATTTTTAGTTACAAAACTTAAGGCTAAAATAATATAAAAAAATACGTAATTGCGAAAAATAATTAAATCTTCAAATAAATACAGGTGTTAATAAATAATTTTCAAAGTTCGTGCCACATTGCTAGTAAACCAAGTAAATAATTATTTACATGGTCCGTGGAAAAGTTATCTAGACATAATATTACGTTTTTCAGGTTCAGATATAGGTGGTTCAATTCGAATTCCAGCATTTTACTGCGGAGTGTTTGGACACTATCCGACTCCTGGGACCACAAACACTAAGGGTAACTACTCGTATTAAATAATATTCATTTTAGAGACTTGTGTCATGCCCCTCCGTCCTCCGTTTCCATGCCAGTTCCAGACATTGTGTAAATCTAAGGCTTATCTTACTCCAGCGGTAAAATTAGAATAATTAAAATATAATAATTTTCCTGATTGAGAACTGACCCCCAAAACCTTCACATCTGCAAACAGAAGCTATCCGTTTTTCCCTCAGTCTACCTTGCTAAATGCAGGATAAAATAAAAAACTTAAGCTTAAAAGCTTAATAAGCTTAATATTGTAGGACATTTTTTTTTTCATTGCTCATTTAGCACCACCCAGGGGCACGTGTAGGGTGGGCCTAGGAATAGTTGGTAAATCCTACGGAAGCGAGCAGCTCTACCCCCCAGATATATTAATGAAAATATTGTTTGTAGGGTCTTTCTTTAGGACAGGTGATGAAGACAGCATGTTTTGTCTTGGTTTCATATCAAGACACGTGGAAGATTTAGGTCCTTTGACGAGGATTATCTCAGGGGACAAGGCTAGTCTTTTGAAGCTTGACAGACAAATTGACATGAAGGTTTTTTTTATATAGTTATTATTACAATACCACATCTAGTCGTATTTTATAAGCTTTTAGTAAAAATATTACAAATGTTTTTAATCATAACTATTAGTTGCTGTATCTAGAAGTGAATTCCATAGAAAAGAAATACAAAAATGCCTATTTTTAATTGAACGACCTGATTTTGCGATGACAGACGCAAAATATTATCCCAATGTAAAAATGCCGTCCTAAAAATTTATTGTAAAAAATTTCAGTGATTTGTATTTTAAGATATAATTTAAAAAAAAAAGACATTTCTTTTACACTTTTCACATATACTAACTAAACTTAATATATATATATATATATATATATATATATATATATATATATATATATATATATATATATATATATATATATATATATATATATATTTAAATAATATGTTTGTCCATAGGATATCAAGTTTTATTACATAGAGTACGCCAACGACGTCAACCTCAGCTCTTTGCGACAAGAAATGAAAGACTGCCATGCAGAGGTGTTAATGTCTTTCCCTACAAAAAAATTACTAATATGTTTTTAATAACCTTATCAAATAATCTAAATAATCTATAAACGATAGGTGTAAGGTATAGGGTAATCTATAATCGACAATTTTTAATGAATTCTTAGATTTTGTGTTCTTTCTACTTATATTCTAAATCATGTTTTTGTTTTTTTTTTTAATTTAAATACATTTGCATATAAGACGACGATAACTATAGAGTTAATGTTTTCACTGTTATTAATAATGCTAATAGAGGGAAATATGTCGGGGACTCATCACATATTCAATCCTTATGAATTTTAAACAGATATGTTTTAACAAGAAACCCTTGATGTATATGTGATGCTCGGGATATTTCACATAATAATCTACTCGTATAAATTATATATTTCAAATGATTAGCAAATAAATATATATGCTTATAATAAATGATTTAATATGGAGCGCGAAAAAATATTTAATATTAGCGGCCACCCCCCACACCCCCCACGTGGACTTTAATGAATTTAAATATAGCCTGTGTTAAAATAATTAATTAACACCATCTTTGTTCTTGTATTTGTTTAATACTTCTTTATTAATAATAAAAGAACAGTTACACACAGAAAAATTATACTACGCATCCGCCATATTTTGTATTTTCCCGTACTTATATCAGACAGTGTTGCCAATAATATACACATATACCAACAGTCTGCCTATATTCTTTCTCAATAAAAAAAATCATCTCATAAAGAAAGAAATATCTACAGCTATACAGTTCCAAATACCTAATTGAAAATAATTATAAATTGAAACAAGTTCCTTAATCCAGGGTTATAAATAAAATAAGTGTGCAATTTAACGTAACGCCGCAACCGTATCAACACAAGGGGTTAAACCACATATGCCGGTTGTGGGCCTACTGGATGTCCAAAGAGCCCGGCGTCCAGCGGAGGACAAACAACAGGGAACTATCTTACAAAACTATATTCATAGGGATTCTCAAAAAGGTAAGGGTATTGTATAGGATATTTGTTTTAAACATTTTTTAAGTATTATTATTGACACTGTAAAGAAAAAAAAATATTTTGAAAAGTAGGAATGATTTATGTATTGGGACTCGAACCCGCACCTTTTGTATAGCTGAAATAATAAAATTTATTGGGACTCATGAGATATTCAATATGTAAAATAAACTTTAAATTTGTTGTCAAACCGTCAAGAAAATATGATTTCTTATATATTTAGCTGAAATAAATTTATTTTTTGGTTTCTAATACTAGTGTTGTATATTAACAGGTGATGGGTCGCAGCAACCAATCGGTATTTAGTATCATGAAGTCAATAGAGATGCTAGTCCTCGGAGCGCCTCGCGCGGACTGGGCGGAGAGTCTTACTAAATCTATGAGAGAAGATTTATTTGTGAGTTTTCAAGCTTACAGAGAGTTCCAACCTCTTAAGATGTTATAAATTTTATTATATTTACATAATTATGAACACGTGTATGGAAAATAAATATTTTTTATTCAGCTTTATATTATTGAGTTAAGTATATAAAAGGTGGGCAGAAATAACCTGGTGCCGAAGATACCCTGTTCTCTATTTTCTGATCGAATTCGAGATAACGTGTGTGGTGGATTGAACCCGCTACTTCTAGAACCTCCAAGCGTTCTAGAAGTAGCGGGTTGTAAAGAGAATAACTAATCAAAATCGTATTTAATTTCCAGTCAAAGTTAGGTGATAACGGCGTGTTGCTATTGCCGAGCGCGCCGCACGCCGCCCCCTACCACTACTCGGCTCTACTGCGCCCTTACAACATCGCTTACTGGATGTTGGTCAACGTGCTCAGAGCTCCGGCGACACAGGTCACTTTTGGACATTATATTTTTAGTACTATCCAAAGATTATAAACCTATTAACATTAGTTTGATACAGGTGCCACTCGGCAAGAACAAGCAAGATCTCCCAATCGGCATACAAGTGGCAGCAGCGCCGCACAACGACGCGCTCTGCTTGGAGGTCGCTAAGTATCTGGAGAAGGAATTCGGCGGCGCTGTACTCGCTTGTAAAGTGCAGGACTAAACGGGAATTGATAAAATATAATATCTTAGACTGATATTAACAAAATTGTTTTAAAAGGATGAATTACGTAAATGTGACATTTCATACACTACACTGTAGCATTTTCAAATTTCTGTTATCGATGGCCAAAGTATAATGCCATAATTCAAATATATTTATCATTATCTATACATTATCTATCAATGTCTGGTCTCTACTCTTTACTACGAATTAAGTGTCCAGTGACTTTGTTCATATAATATGCCAAGAGGTCTTTGGTTAGCATTTGTCTTGAGGAATTAAAAAAAAATACTATAGTTTTAATATGAATAAAATTACTGTATTTCTAAATAAACATTTATTTACCCAACAACAACAGTATAAAATATGTGTAAAATCTCTTATACATATTTAGAAATATCTTTGTATTCTAATGCTACTACACTATATACTTAAGGAATAAATAACATAAATAAAAAACTATAAAAAGATATTAACATCAAATCAAAATCAAAATATTCTTTATTCAAATAGTCTATTACAAGCACTCACATCACTGAATCGTCAATTAACACAAGTGTCAGTATTGTCAGTCCTATTAGAAGCTACCACCAGCTCGGAGGGCAGATCTGCTGGGAAGAGCTGGCGAGAAACTCGGCAGTTGCTCTTTTTTAATGTAAACTTACAATATATTTACAACTGTGGTTAGCCTCCCGAATGAGCATCAACAGTACTTAACTCCACACACTGACATCCGTATAATATTCTTGGAATAAATAATATACTTTCCCTAATAATATGTTTTTAATCTTGACTTTAAATTGTTCGAAGGGCAAGTCTGTAAGTATTTGTGGAATTTTGACATAAATGATTTATTTACCTTCTGAAGGCGAAAACTAGATGTGATCAGTTTATTTTTACTCCTTGTATTTATACCGTGCTTATCACTGTTCTTTAGGGACTTTTACGTACAAACAAAATATTATTGTATATGTATTGTGACACAACCGTAAGAATATCCGCTTTATTAAAAAGTTCTCTCAAAGAATCCCGAGCTCTCATACTGTAAATAGTCCGCACTGCTCTTTTTTTAATTACTTTATAGTGTTTTTAACTATTAACAATTTTTTTTGTATTTGTTTTTTCTTTTTATTTAAAGCAACCTCCATAATTATGTTATTATTCAAAATGATATCACAAAATTAAAATAAAAAAGTTCCATAAAATAAAGACATTTTAATGTAAAATTTAATTTAAGTAACATAAAATATGTAAAATCAAAAAAAATGTTAGGTACGATGCACACTAACATTTATAACTAATAAATAACACATGTAAAACTTGTAAAACTTACATTAATTAAAACTAAGCTTTCTCTGCCGATATTAAATTATGTTATAATTGAATATTGTTCACAAAATAATAGATAACAATTTTACCATCTCTACTTTTTGCAGTTAATTGATGTCGACTTGATCATATTTTGGCAGGAAAATTTACAGCCTGATGGAAAACATTTAAATATTTTTTTTAATCTATGACGTTTTTTTTTTTAATTTATGTAATGACAGTGGGCGCGTCCCTGCCCGTGTATCTCTGCAGCTGACATATCTCAAGTGCGATGTCGATGAGAGGCTTCAGCATTTGTTGCGCGTCGCCGAGCACTTCCTTCTCCTCGTACGAGTCTATGTATAGCCTGGAGATGGAATATTATAATATCAGAATAAATATGTTTAGTAATTTGGTATAAATATGTTTTAATTTAAGAAGTGTTTAAAATTTTTATCGCTGCTACAATACAAAGAAAACTACATAGTTGCCTTTAAAGAGTATTTAGTTGGCGTAGTTGGCGGGCGAAGAGAGCTGGTCACACAGCCCCCTAAATTTAAATAATAATATACTAAACTTCGATTAATCTTTAAAAACTTTAAAAAAACGTGCGTCTGTAGTATAAATTTTAGCTTTACCAAATAAATAAGCAAACAGTAAACAAATGAATGCTCTGCTAACTTACCTGACGGTGGCCCCGGAGCTGCCGGTGCCGCTGAGGCGCACCACCACGCGAGACCCGTCCTCGAACACTATGCGTAGACCCTGAGGACAAATAGACAAGTATTTATCAAGTCATAGTGCAGTGTCACACAGTCACTTCTTTATTATATTGTACATATAAGTTCTTTTATCCTTGCGAGTCAATTTGTCTATGAAATATTATCCTTTTATTTGTGTGGAAGGTACTCGAGCGCGATTGTTCCAGCATAATTCCCGATGCTGCAGGAATTTCGGGATAAAAGCCTGTATTGCTCCATAATCTCCAGTAACTTCTGGTGAAAGTTCCATAAAAATTGGTATAACTGTTTCGGAGAGACAATCAGACAACTATTATCACTTATTCTCCTCGTGCATGATTTTGTATGAAGTATAAGAATATGTTTGGAATGGCCTTTTTTCTTATCTTACAATAAATAGCACAACAAAAGAAGAATTATAGCAAAAGCCGTTCACGCGTGATGCGATGACCAAGGAAAATAGAAATTAATCTTTATAGTTATATAGATACCTGTTTCATGGCAACACTGCGGTCGACGGGGTCCATGTACGAGAAGTTGTCAGCGAGTGCCACAGTGTAGCTCTTGCTCCCTGACGAGTACTTAGACCCCACGAATCCTGGGGACGTCATTTTCTTTTCCAACTCTTGCATCATCTCATTGCAAGGGTCACTGGGACACTCCTCGTAATCGTATCTAAAAAATTAAATATACATACTGTTCAGATTTTACGTGGTTTCAGGACTTGCCTTTCTTAGTCTAGTTAAAGAACAAGAAGTTTAATTATTTTCTTTCCGATCATCACCAGACACAGACGCAATGGACCGACCTAGTGAAGTAGTTCCTGCCGTACTGCTTCCAGTGCTCGTGCAGCACCTCCGCGACGCCGGTGCGGCGCTCCGCCAGCACACTGAGCCAGGCGAGGGAGGCCCACACGCCGTCCTTCTCGCGCACGTGCTCGGAGCCCGTGCCGAAGCTCTCCTCGCCGCAGAGGGACAGCCGCCCCGCGTCCATCAGGTTGCCGAAGTACTTCCAGCCTGAGGACGCAGTTAATACTCTGTACTCTGTACTCGGCTGGCGAGACGGAAATTTATATTTTCAATAAACGATGGCAGTTTACACCATGTGATGAGCCGACAGAGGCACAACGGTGAGCCAAGAGAAAATAGTGTACAAAGTGAGATAGACAGAGTCTGTCGTAACAAAGATCAATGAACGTAAACGGAAGGAGAGCTGACCCGTGGGCACCTGGAACACCTCCTTGCCGAGCGCGGCGGCCACGCGGTCCACGGCGGCGGCGGTGGGCATGGAGCGCGCGAGGCCGCGCACGCCGCGCCGCCGGAAGTAGGGCAGCAGCTGCAGGTGGCAGGCCAGCACCGCCAGCGAGTCCGACGGCGTCACGAAGAACGCGTCGCGCCCGATTATCATGTTGCGGTCGCCTGGAATACAGTTCAGTCGAAATTCGGAAGTAAATATGTACATTCTATGTCCTTGTGTATGGGAAAACTTGATTGTATAATTACCATCTCCATCGAAAGCAGCTCCGAAATCATAGTCTCCATTTTTGACAGCATTCACCAGGTCCGCTGCGTAGGTCAGGTTGGGGTCCGGATGAGCTCCCCCAAAGTCCTCGAGGGGTATGATTCGTCTCACATTGTCTTCAGTTGCCCCAAGCTCGTCTATGAAAATTTGCTTCACATAGGGCCCAGTCACTGTAATTTTTCCAAATAAAATAAAAACACGTTTGTAAATCAGTTATACAATATTTGTTTATATAAAGTGTATCATACATTTTTTATTACAAATAAGACAAATAGCCAATCCAGTCATAGTCTGTTAGAAATTCTAGTATTATTGACCTAAATCTTATGATGACTTCTCATTTTCTATATCATTAGTTTTCAAAATTATTCTGTCTTCGTTTTTGAAATTAAATATTAACAAAGGAATAATCAATTGTAAATATATCTATATTGTAAATATATTTTATTTACCTCCGTTCATAGAATCAATGAGCACTTTGAACGGCTTGCTCTGCTCAGATCCTTGTAAAAAGGACTTGATCTTCGGAAAGTCAAATATTTCCTTCATATAATCGACATAATCTTTCACTGGGTCCATTACTTCCACTATGAAATCACGATCCTCCACCTGCATTTTGTGTAAACATATTTTCAATTTTATATTGAACTGTTAATTCAAGCTACTTGTGCAAAATTATTCATAATATACAATGTAATAACTTGTATAAAGCATATAAGAGTTTCGACGCAGCATTAGGAAAAACGCATGACTTAGTAGTCAGAGCTTTTGGAACGGTTTCCATGAGGCATGGACTCAAATCCCACTGCGTTCAAATTTGTATAAGTTTTCTTTAAGTGTCTTTTCTATCCTAAGTGTGGATTAACACTTTAAAACTATTAAAATAATATACAAGATATTATTATAACTAACATCTAACTAATGTCATCACTAACATTTTAAAAAACAATAAATATGCACCTTAAATTTAAAAAGGCCAATTTTTTCTATATCACATTGAATGTCCGGTACAATCTTGTATTGTTTGATAACTGTGGACATTTTGTAAATTTCATTAGTAGTGCCATCGGGTGCTGGTCCTCCATTGCTGCAGTTAAACTTGATACCGAAATCATTGTTGATACCTCCAGGATTGTGTGAGGCCGTCAGTATGATCCCACCTGCATTATAATTTATTTTTATGATTATATAATTTATATTTCATCTTATTACTTATATTACAAGTTATATAATGCTTAATGCTTAACCAGTCTTCCTGTTATTATGTAAAAAATCGGAAACAGTTCTATATTGTATCATATAAAATATAATTTATGTAATATTCAATGTTTTAGTAGTATAATTGCATGTAGTTTTTCTTTATTTCTACAACAATTTCATTTCAATTTAACTTTATTTTAAAAAAGTTTACCTAGAGTCTGATATTTTCTAATAATGTGTGACACTGCAGGCGTAGAAAGAATTCCATTCTGACCCACTAATAGCTTAGCCACCTACAGAAGAATAATGAAATTACTTAAATAATGATATTCATACAAATTACATATTTTAATAATAGAATAATAATAAATAATTTTCGGAACATTGTAAACTAACAAGTGTGGGAAAATATTAATATATAAATTAATTATTTATTATTAACGAAACATTATTTGTTCTTAGTAATGGAATTGTATGCAGATAGCAAGCAAAATTGGGAATCTGACTGTAGAAGAAAATTGGCAAAGGGTCACCGATGATAGAGGGTAATAGAAGAATTTTGAAGAGGCCTACACACACATACAGTATGCACACAGAATATAAGGAGACATATTGTAATTATTGACTGTAGAATAATGTAATTGTAACATTATGTCGGAATAAAAGGCTTAGTATTATTTATTCAATGACAAAAAATATATTATTAAGTAGTGGATATAGGAAGAAATAACTTAATGTATGATCAATTTAAATTTTGTTTATTTACCCCATTTCCAGCTGATATCTTTATTATTTTGTCCACAACTTCTTTGAGTAAGTATCTACCGTCACCTCCGACGACGAGAGTAGAGCCCACAATAGCATCTTTATTGGCGTCTAAAATACTTTGAATAAAGTTTTCCGTATAGTTTTCTTGCAGGAAAACTTTAACTTTTTTACGTAAACCACTTGTACCCGGCTTCTGACCCTCGTAAGGGTTTGTATTAACTACAACCACATTCGACATATTTTTATGAATCGCAGAATATTCTAGTTATTTCTACGAGTTATCTTGGAGGAGTGTTCAATCGTCTAGATATCTCAGTTCAAAAGGTCGAATAAAATACGAGACAAAAATACACTAGTACGATACCCGCCACTACTGTACTCTTCGCTCCTGTCAACACAATGTCAAGCAAGGTCGACCGTAGACCGTCGACGATTGTAAACAATGTTCCGATTTACGCTTTTTCTGTAATTTAACATATATCACTTGCACCTAACAAAGCATTGCTTTGTTTTTGCTTGATTGATAAACTGAAATAAAAAAATGTAATATTTTTATCTTCATTCATCGTCTATATTAGTCTACCAGCTGACAGCTGCCCCCGCTACCTTGTCTACGTGGAAATGTTTAATTTTAGGCTTAATTTCAATAAAACAAAAGTACAGTATAATAAAGTACAAGAACATTTTTATTTGCGAACCTTTTGAAATAAAGCAAACACTATATTAAATTAAGCAAATACTAAGGAGAGTTCACAATACGACAATGTAGAAAATGGTATTTAAATCGGTTATGCCGTTGCTGAGATTGTGCACAAACCCGTGCACAAATGTCCACCAGTCATAGTTTTTGTTAAAATATATCGTACATTTACATTACAACATCTTATAGGCGCCAACATACCGCCATTTGCCACTTAAATGGACTGAGCAAAGAAAAAGCTGAGTATGGCTAGGATGTCGCAGGTATAGTGATCACCTTTAGTTGCAAAAGGGACGCAAAAACTAAAATCCGTGCGATCGCATCAATACTGGTAAATGGTGTCTCAGAAAAGTCCACAATGCTGATCCTGGACGAGGCCTTATTGAATAATTTTGAGGCGATCATAATCGCACCACATTACCATAGGTCCAAGCAATTACGCTTGTCGGTGACATTAACCAACTGCCCTTTATCGATAGATTAAATCTCTTCTAAACTATATCAGTCCAAACCTCGTAACGACCATCATTACGTGACTAATGCGCTCAACGAAGTTTACCATGGAATCTATTCAGCCCAACTCATGACAAGCGCCTTCAGAAGATCGAGAAACACGGGTGCTGCCATTCCGACAGACTCCCCCCACACCCTATACCTGGTCCATATGCAAGGGGGGATAAGAAGGGGGGAAACTCGTGCATCCTAAATCCTAATCTCTTATAAACACTGTGTCACCACCAGGTAAAACCAGTGTGAGGGTGTGGTGAGTTGGTGGAGGTACCTATTCTCCTCAGGCGGGCAAAAATACTTCATATTGGGAGCACTAGCAGTAAATAGTAACAGCATTACAACCTCCTGAAGATAAACTAGAGTATATGGGAGCGAAACGCACGAGCCAAACAGCTAAACCCAGATCCAATAGTGAAAGCTTGTCATCATTATATGATAAACTTGAAACTGTGGAGGGGTAGAAATTTAATAGTTTAATTATTTTTAAAGTGTCACTCCACACTAAAAAGGACATATTTTTAGACAACATATATGATGTTTATTGTAGCGGAATCGGAACCTGCGCTTCGCAGAAACCGTCCAAGCGCTCTAACCACAAACTTAAAGAAATTAAGTATTTTTTTATCCTTAGCCTTAGCTTCGTTTACTAAAAATTTTTTTTTCCTAATTGTCAATATGACAATTTTAAATATTATAAGAATATTTCTTATATAGCATTCTTTCTGACCAAATAGAGATAATATTTGGGTAGCGGAACTTTGTAATAATATCCTATAGAACGTTTGGACATTTTCCAAGAGACGTGGGTTCAAATCGAACTACGTTCAAACTTTTATATTAAAAAAAAAAACTGGCCCGTTTTCCCGAAAAGTATCCCGATACAGCGACATAGATAAAAGATAGCACAAAATGTCTTTGTAACAAAGATTCCTAAGGCACGATGCGCTCTAGTTATGCCTTTGTGAAGGAGAGATGGTGAAGCTACTTTAAGGAGTTACAGAGCACCTCAGCATCTGTCATCCTAAACGCGAACCACTGCCTAACCTTGGACTTATTGCCGTAATAATCCTTGACGAAGCCCGACACATGACGAAAGGTAAAGCGGCAGGACGATATTTCGGTCAAGATGTTGAAATCGTTGGGCTCTCTTGGTATCCTTGCTGACCTTTTTAACCGCATACTTTCGAGATAATCTTGGCTTATGTGAAGTAGCGGATAAGCTCCAAGAGCGTCACATAAAATGGTATCGCTACGTTGCGCGCCTGATTAGGACTATGTCCGATAAAACTGCTATATAATGTCTGTCCCTAGAGTTAGACCTCTTGAATACCCAAGGAAATGTTACCTGGATTTGGTGATGCAGGATATGAGAGCCAATGGACTGACCACTGAGGACATTGATAGAAGTCCGTGATATATGCAGTAGGCTTATTCAGATACTGATGAAATTTAACATTTTAATAATAGTGTCTATGATGGAGTCCATTGTCCATCCAAATGGATATGATTGAATGAGCACCTTGATCAGGTCAGGGTGCAGGGTTGGGTTTGTTTTTGGGTTAAGCCAGCCAAGCAAATTACACCCAGCATTTAAGCGGCGTAACCTATTATATATATATATATATATATATATATATATATATATATATATATATATATATATATATATATATATATATATTATATATATATATATATATATATATATATATATATATCTGTATATATATATATATATATATTAGTAATTATATTATCAGTATCCATACAACTAGTATATAGTATTATATTGAAAAGTTGAATATGATGATTAATAGATATATAATGATATATTAATTATTTATATTTATATATTATATTAAGGCTTTATTATATAATTAATTAGGTGTATTGTGATTCCTCCTGGCCTGTTGATCGACAGTTATTTTTTTTTATCATATGAACTATATTATCTATTAGTAATGATTATATCAGTATATAGGGTCATATTTATGAGAACTCCATGGTAACATAATTAGATGAGGCTTTCGAATATATGCATATACTCTATTTTTTATTACTATTCATACCCTTCAGTGTATATATATATATGACATTGAATGAATGAAGCCACTTATCCGCCTGATTCCATATATCAACTTACGTCGCCATCTATATATGGAATAGTCATACTCTGGGTAAGATATGTATACCTAATACTTTTGATTTAATTTGAAATATTAATTATTATATTACTGTATGATTGTATTATATGTATTATAATGATAGATATAATTAACCTAATAAATATATATTTATTTATATATCTATTTCTATAATATATTAATATTGATACATTATATTTAATATTTATATTACTTTATATTATAGATTTTATTAATATATAAAGAAACCCGTTATAATTTATATCTTATGCAATATATTTATCAATATACTTTCATATATATATATCTATTTTGAAATGGTGAAAATAATTTAGTATCTGATATTTTTATTAATTTTTAAATAATTTTATAAGTAGGTGTAGCCCTACCATATTCTTTTTTATCGAGGTTTCTGCATTTGATGGAGCATGTTTCAGTATATGGATTCATTATATTGGGAGCTCATATAAAAATAGATGAGGCGGTTTGATAAATGTATACTGCTTAAGGTTTGCTAAATATCTTGCCATGAACGATATTCTTTGCAAATTGAAGATGAAAGCCTGTGACTTAGAAGAAAATTGATTTTGGAATAACAAAGTCAGGAGTACGTAGCAACGTGTTGCATCGTTTCTCTATATCACCTCTTTGTATTGTATGATATCCTGGTGGAAGCGACATAATGTCAACGTGGCCGAAGCATTGAGGGGATTTTTTTTATATTTTTCATCTAAGGGATGAATTTCTTTTAAAATGTTTTCTAAAAAAAAAAAGTAAAAGAATCTTAATCTCCTTAATGTGGAATATTTCTCCTTACTTGACTTTCTTTAAGACTCAAGGTCAAGAGAAAGACGTATGTACCGTACTAGAGTCACGTTTAATCCAAAACATCGACTACCAGGGTCCCATACACCATGAAGAGTTATATTCTGCCCGTATTACTTAACCAATAAAAAAATTATATGTAAATATATAGATCAATCGAAAATGGATCATATTTGTTTACAGTAACAGTGCATTTTGCAATACTCCAATATTGAATGTACACTGCAACGAGCAGTCTATGGTAACTTTTCAGTCATGATTGCCTGATGTCGATGCTTTTGATTGAACATGACTGACGAAGTGGTACTAGGCGGAACCCCTTTTTATGATTTTTTCATTTATATTATAATTAAATTTACTATACATTTTAAAAAATACTTAAATAACATTTTTTTAGCTTTTCAAAGTTATCGATCATAGTATAATACATACTATTACGATGAACAACATTCAAGGCAATTAGAAAAAAAAATTACATTTGATTGGTGTCCTTAGGGACTTGTACCATTGAATACTCGGAAATAAAAAAAATTGTAATTAAATAAATAAACAGCTTGACACTTTTTCCCGCTTATAACAGACGGAGGAGACACTCCAATCCCATTTTTTCGGAAAATTGCAAATAACATTTATATCACAGTAAATTATTTTAAATTTATATAAGTAGCTCATTTAATCACAAATTAAATTTGTCAACTTTTATAAGTCAACGAAAAGTTGACTCATGAAATTGGTACGAAACCCTCTCTACTAATAGCACTCTCTCCTGTAATATTCATTCAAGGATGTCTAATGTAACAGAAGGTTAAATCGTAAACACGGTAGTTCTGGGTTCTATCTCTACCCAGGAGTATGACTTTCCCCACTGATAAGATGGCGGGGCGTTGAGGTTGAGTATTGGAATCAGGCGGAAAGTGGAGATCGGGCTTCTTTATGACTCTCTGCTCATCCTTTATGCAGGCAGAACTTCAAAAGTAAATATTTTCAGATTTTCAATAACAACCTATGTGGTGGTGTCTGTGACACACGTGGCACAGACCAGATATCTCTGTTTAACGTAACACCAGCACATTTATATGTGTAGCCCATAGCCTAGCAACAAGTAGTGTTCAAAACGACCTCTTATACTATTCTGATTTCTTAATACATCAGAGAGAAGCTTAGTTTTTTCTAGTTTGGTTGACTGATGATTAAGTTTGCTAAATGGAAATGAAAATTAAAAAAAAAAGAAAAATTTAAAAACAGCATTATCGATTTATTAATAATGAGAATATTTAATTTTAACTTATTTTGATGATTTTTAAAGTGTTAATCCACACTAAGGATAGGAAAAATACTTCAAGAAAACATAAAAAAAGTTTGCACGCAGCGGGATTCGAACCCGAACCCATGGATACAACCGACTAAGCGCTCTTAACACAAATATTTAATAATATAAAGGTACAAAGTTTTCAATTAAAATACTTATCTATTATATATTATCAAACTCATTGCGCCACGATGATCTCATTTCAAAAAATCGCTTGACAAGCCAGCTTTTTATCAATTTAATATAAAATATAAGATTTAAATTATAAGATTTTTTAAGGCCTCATGAAAAATGTTGTATGTAATAAGAATACATTAATCGTATACGATAAACCTTTTTTATTTATTTTTATATATTCTCTATATATTTTGTACGAAAATTGATTTTGGATTTTGTCAGGTGCAGTAAGCAACATGATGCATCGTGTCTTTGCTTCATGAATACCTTTTCATACGATATGGTAAATTGGTGAATGCCTCAAAATTTCAACTATTCAAGATTGGTTTTTGCCTGAACATTTGAAATATTTTCTTCTAAAGGCACGGTCACGTTATGATAATTATTTATTACGAAATGAGATTTTGATAGATTTACAGTAACATTTTTACATTCAATTACTAGTCCAAAGTTCAAATTGAAATTTAATTTTGTATGAAAACTATTGAGTGTTTTATTTCAGTATAGAATTATATAATTTTATTCAGTATAGGATAGAAGCTGTTAGATTGTGAGCTTTTTAGATTAAGCTTGCTTTTATTCCCTTGTAGTGAGTTAGCTTTGAGTGAATATATCTAGTGTTCTACTTTTATCTATTTTATATTTATCTATTTCACATACCGTTCCATTATTTTTGCTAAGTTGTTTAAGTCTTCTTTCGTTTTAACATCTCCTCTGTGTACAGTAAATGATTAACTATCTTATATTCAGTATTGTAAGTCAAATTATTTATATATTTTAGTTTGTTGGATTGGACAAACTAAACAAGTTATTAAATAAATAGCTTCACGCTTTATCCCGCATATAGTTGGGTATACAGAGGGAACCTAATGTTAAGACACTCCGGTCTCCACTTTCCGCCTAATTTTGAGACGTTGCGTATTGAGTAGTAGAACTCAACACCGCGCTTTGTCTTTATACCAGGAAATGAACTAATTCATTTTCCTCAAAATAGGTATCGAACCTACAACCGTCTACAACCGTTAACCCATTGCTCAAGACTTTTTACGCAATTACATTTAACGCAAGACTATACCACTATACGTACCATAAAGGGCTTATTGCGTCACCTTGATACTCGTATATCGGTATATACGATTGATATTTTGATAGATCAGTATCTAAAGTTGATAATTTCAATTTTGTAGTCCAATAGTTCGTGGCATTTTTCAAGATTTTTTTACTGTTGGAATAGGTTAGTATTGAATTTTATTCGAACACTTGCAACAAGTCGAAAAATTGAATCTTAAACTTTCCCGCAGCCAATGTATAAAGTAAAAATATTTTCGTAACAAGCTGACATTGTACAAAACTTGCATTCGCCCCACCATGTCCTAAGCTTGTGTCGTGTTCGGACACACTAAGATAGATCTCCTTCAGAGAGTCCAGCATAAACTTCTTAGAATGGCATCCGCATGCAATTAGTATGTTCGTGACGTAGATCTACACAATGACTGCGAATTGGAATTCCTTAAGGAGTTCTGCAAAGGCTTAGCCAAGCGCTACTAAGAGCGCGCAGACTCCCACTTCAATCTCCTCATCATCTCGTTGCATCGTCTAACTACGCTCCCCATCCATACTTTGACGCCGTAGCCAACCGTCACATTACTCTCCTCAGCCGCAATCACAGCGCCAGGTGACGCGGCCCGCGGCTAGTCCGCGCTTCGGTCCATGACCGTCCCATGTACCATCTTCTCAGCTGCCACAATGGTCATATTTATTATCTGGGAACGAGACACTCTCGTCTCCCCCGCCCGGTGTCGCTGTCAAGACCATTTGCGGTCAACAGCGTTAAATCCAGCAGAAAAAATAAATAAAAAAAGTTAATCTTAAAAAGGCTGCTGCTTGCAGGCAACAGTGTACTAAGATATTAGTAACCTGCAAGCGACCTCTCTCGCCTGGTTATTTTTTTTCTAATTAGTTACATATAGCCAGATGATTGTGATACTGTCTTTAAATAGTAAATTTAAAAATTAAACTATAGTTTTAAGTTTATCTACGGTATTTAAAAGTCTGGGTTTGATAGTGTCATATATAATAGAGATAAAAAAATTATCAGTTGAATTTTGGATATTTAAAAGGCAGTCATAAGTGTGTATATATGATGAAATATGATGAAATTTTTAGTATGCTATCATTAATTGTTATTTGATTTTATATGATTGATGACTTTGTTACTTTTTTAAAAAAAAAATCATATATAATCTTTATTGTATGTTATAAGATCCTCCCTTGTACATTGTTTTTTTTTTTTTATTTAGGCTCAGGTTGATCTCACAGCCTTCGCTGAGCCTCACTTTTACTGTTTTTGTTTCATATTTGTACTTTTCTATTATTTCAACCTTTGATTGTTTTTATCATATTTAATTCAAGAAAAATTAAGAAATATAATAGTATTTCAAAATGTTATGCAAGTTTTCTAATGCTTGTAACTAAAAGGAAATGTGGTTAAAAGTAGTATATAATGATACCAGGATTTATATATATATGAAATATCACATTAATTATACCTATATTAATAGCTTTTACCCGCGATATATATATATACGATATTTCTGTAAATATGTAGACTCTTTTCTAGTTCCTCACTACACAACGTAAATTAAGCACCATATCCACTTCTCCTAATTGGAATTTATATTCCAAATTATTCCAACATCATTTCCTTTCTCACCTTCTAAATACACCGCCTGTGCATTTTTTAATGTTGCCAATGTTTAAAATAATATTTATATTACACTAACAAACTATTATTTGTATATTTCCTTTAAAACACGGTTAATCAAATGGAAAGGTAAGTAATTAATTCACTTGTAATAGCCGAAGTAATTTGAATATGTTTATTTTTTTATTTTCCCTACGGATAGTGACTGAACTAAAATATTACCATACCAAACTTCATTAATTTTGTAGTTTTAGTAGTTTTTGCGCAATTCACGCACATTAAAAAATCAGATGAAAATCGTACTGCAAAGTTCATCGGATTCAAATAAACGATGTATTAACCGACCGTAGTAATATTCTTTTTAAACTAATCATGTACAGAATTAACTTTTCTATATAATACTTTCCTTTTAAATATATAATACTAGGTATATACAATTAATTTTCATTGTTATACCGATTTAATAACATTACACTCATACTTAAAGAAAACATATAAAGATTTTAACGCAGCGGTATTCGAACCCGCGCCTCATGGAAACCGTCCAAGCGCTCTGACCACTATGCCATGCGTTCTTCCTCACGCTACGTCGAAATTCTTATATGCCTTATACAACTTATTACCTTATACCTTAGTGTGAATTAACACTTTAAAAATCATAAAGATATATTACATTAATTTTACCTATCTAACGTAGGTTATTTTATAGAACAACTGCTTGATATAAAGCGAGAACTGTTATATGTCACTTCTATCACGATTTCAAACCTTATATGTAAGTTGACTTAATTGGATCTTAAGTAATTGATTTAATTTAATTCTTCATAAACAACACAAATAATTAAATAAATAAATTGGATTATTTGGTTTAGTAAATATATATAATAACCTTTTTTCTATTATATTTTTGTAGTTTTTTATAAATACTAGTAATATAATTATAATAATAATATATTATCTCGTATACAATTTTTGGATTAATTTACTAATCACGGTTCTATAAGTATCGACATAATAGATGGTAGTGATGTATCACAATGCTAACTTTCCTAATATTTTTATTTCAGCAAAACTTATTTTCAAAATGTGTAAAGTGTCAACATATATACGGATTTTTATGGACAGTGTGATTGATTTCATCTTCGGACTCTTCTGAGATGCAGTAAAGCTGCTATTCCAGACGTTAATAAAAAAACATGCTTTTTTGGCTGAAAGATAAAAAAAAAATAAAAAAAAAAGACAGAAGGCGAGAAAAAAAAAAAAAAAAAGACAGAATAAAGCAGGTTTGAAATTAAAATAAGACGTAAATCTATTATTAATTTTAATTTTTACATCATAACAAAAAAAACTTTAAATAACAGGTTTTACGAATTTTGAATTTATAATTTCTATGAACACAATTTAAGATTTTGTACTTACTTGCTATAGGTTAATCCATATTTAAATGCAATTACTGAGGATCGCTTCGAGGAGGCTTTACAAAAAGCAAGGGAAATCGATATACAGATAGCTTTAGGTCCCCCCGAAGAATTATTGAAGAAGTCATTTTTGGGTAAATTTCTAATGTATTTCTCTCGATCATTTTTTTTCTATATACATATATAATAATAAAGATTTTTTTTGTAGGAGTGCCCTTTACAGTAAAGGAGAGCCAAGCAATAAAAGGAATGCCGCTTACGAAGGGTATCTGGTGTCCGCAACGAGAAGGCGACGGAGGACAGTGAGGGGGTGGAGTCGCTCAGAGACGCTGGTGCCATTGCCATTGCCAGTAGCAATGTTCCCGAGCTACTTCTTTGGTAAATATGTATATTTATATTACAAATGTTTTAGTAATATATCGAAACTTTGATTAAAAATGGTTTTATGTTATATTAAAGTAAGAATTTTTAGTAGGTTTCATAAGAAAATATTAAAAAAAGAAACCCAAATTCACTAATAGTAAAGAACATACAAAGGCACGTGCACGGCAAAAGTCCGTAGAACTTTAAAATACACTAATAGCTACTAAAAATTCAACAATTTCCTGCCCATAACCTAATCCTACAAGAAATATTTAATATCTTGATATACAATTACAGGCAAGAGACCCGCAATCCCGTGTACGGTATGACCAGCAACCCGCACCACACCTTATGTCTATCACGCTATCAGCTTATGTATACACATATATTATAAATATATATTTTTTTATTAAATAAGGTGCAATTTCCAATATCCTAATACGAGTATATTTATATAATATGAAACAAATTGTAGAAGTGAACAACGCATTTGCAACGTATATATTATTTATTTTTACTTTACTCTTAACTTACTTTTTTGGATGTAAATCTATTTATCTAATTAACAGGTTCTGACTTAGGTACTTCCATACGTATGCCAGCGTTTTACAGCGGGATGTTTGGAAAGCGAACCCAAAAGCATGGTCGCGTTTACAAACAGACAGACGGCAGTGCCGCTGCTTTATCATAAATATTGGTGTATTATTAACTTAATGATGACTATAAATCATGTTAGTTAATTAACAAAATGTTAAGCGGTCTTCTCAGAGCGACAGCTTGATTTATGTAATCTTATATATGAATAGAATAAGCTCATTTTTATTGCAGCCATTATCAGACGATAGGTGCACATAAAAAATTTATTATGTTCTCATGTCGAAGAGCTCCAGTCGTAGATGTCTACAAAACGAGGATTCTTGATAGCAATTTACAAAATAGTTGCGATTTAACAACAAAATAATTTAAACAGGCGGGTTTACAAGTTACTGGCTGTTAGAGAATGAAAAACGTGTGAATCTTCTACGACCCTCTAGTATATTATGTTTTTTATGCATCTCTCGCATATTGCTAGGAAACGTACTTTAGAATCTAATTTTGTATCTATATTTTTTTACATTATTTTGTATGAATTACGTGATGCTCTATCAGCGCTTGAAAAATATAATCAGGGCTTATATGTAAGTTATTACAGAGATTACGTTCTTATACTGTTGGTTAAGTGGCGCCAATTTATTGTGAAATCATACAGATGCAAGGTAGATACAAGATCCTTTTAAAATTAAGAAGATTTTAAATAAGATTTAGTGCCTCGATTACCAACTACATGCAGTCAAGCATCTGCGCGTCACGATGACTTCACATATAGTAGTTATAGCTATGTGTATACAATTATAGGATAAAGCAAAAGCTATTTACGTAAAAAAAACATATCAACTTAATATATAGCAATTTACATATTCAAAAAGATATTTTTTTATTTCAACAACTTACTTATATTTTATCATTTATCTTACTTAAGTAAGAAAATAACTTTTTTTAAAATTAAAATAAAAAAAAAACCCCGTGTCAAGAGACTTCGTTCCTAACTTTCCACCCGAATAGTTGTCATTGTGTCATGAGTGAAATAGTGTTCCAGAAAATATTAATAATTATAAATGACATTAATATTAAAGGATCCGAATCTGGAATACTGGAATGATTCCATATCAGTGGCGGCACAGTTATATTATTCCTATTTACAAAGGAAGGGGCAGTGTTCAAGATTGTGGTAGTAATAGGGGCATTTAGATTATGAGCCACACCATGAAGCCTCAGGCTCCGCCGAAAGTGTGCTGTCTCTGAGTTTCAGTAGGGGTTTCAACCAGAATCAGGCACTGTGGACGCCATTTTTACTCTCAGAACTTTGATGGAGGCTTACAGGGAAAAAAGGAGAGCCTGCATGTGGCATTCTTAGATCTACAGAAGGCCTTTGACTGTGTGCCACGTCAGTGTATCTGGTGGGCATTGAGATCCAAGGGGATCCCTGAAGCTTATATTGAGGTTATCAGAGATATGTACAACGACTCCACTTCAGTGGTTAGGACCGCTGTTGGCGACACCAAGCCCTTCCCGATTACGGTAGGGGTTCACCAGGGCTCAGCTCTTAGTCCGTTCTTATTTAATGTAGTGCTGGATACTGGCTCGGCCCACATCCAAGGCCAGTCTCCGTGGCTGATGATGTATGCTGATGACATAGTACTCATTGACGAGAACCGACTGATGCTGGAGCGTAACGTGAACGCCTGGAAGGGTGCGCTTGAGAACGGTGGTCTTAAACCAAATGTGTAGAAGACCGAGTATATGTCTAGCGGGAACCCGGATTCGATTACCATCCATATCGGGCCTGAGCCAGCCGTTAAGTTGGAGAAGTTCAGGTACCATGGATCCGTTATGCATGAGTCTGGAGGCATCGACCACGACATCCATGCCCGTATAAACGTTGCCTGGGCCAAATGGCGGGACGTCACTGGTGTGGTCTGCGATAGCAGAATACCGCCCAAGCTGAAGGGACTGATATACAAGAGCATTATCCGACCGGTTTTTTTATACAGCAGTGAATGGCCATACTCAGGAGCTTCACGTCAAGGAGATGAAGATGCTGAGGATGTGTGGCGTTACGCGGTCCGACTTCATACGCAACACATTCATTCGAGGTAGTCTTGGGGTCCGTGACGAAGCTCCAAGAGTGTCCCCTGAGATGGTATGGCCATGTTATGCGCCGACCTGAGATCTATGTCGGAAGGAAGTGCCTCAATGGTTACATACTTCTGAACGGATTAGATTTTTTTTATAAAATTGCCATTAAAGCGCACGTAAGATATAGAATAACTGATTATGAGAACTGGATGGACAGTTGGTCACCGCATGCTTGTTTCTTCTTCTATGTTCTTCTTATCTATCCTTCGCTTACTTATATTTTGCTAGTCGACTCGTATTACGAGTAAGCTCACAAAATATATGAAATAAGGACATCTTAGAAATATCAATCAACGTATGTGTGTATGTAATTATATAAGTTCCAGAATTATTTGCTTCAGCTATCACATCACAGTAAGGAAAATATATAAATAATAATAAATACTCATTGATATTGTTAATAATGGTTATTAAAATAGATAATCCTTATATAATTATTTCAATTCAGAATATGTTAAATGCTTACAGATATTCTGCCTAAGACAACACTGTTTGTTTTGTATCTTGAGGATTATAGAGCGGCAAGTTGTTGGAACCCCTCAAGCGGAATGGGCCGAAAATCTTACGAAAGATTTGAAAAATGATTTGTTTGTAAGTAACATTTTACGGTTGGCTGTGTAAAAAGGAATCATAAGAATATAATAATTCAATATTATGAATTCTGACTACACTTTATGACTTTCATTTATTCAAAATATCCATTTTCCTCAGTCAAAATTAGGTGATAACGGCGTGTTGCTATTGCCGAGCGCGCCGCACGCCGCCCCCTACCACTACTCGTGCCTGCTGCGTCCCTACAACATCGCCTACTTCATGCTGATGAACCTACTGAAAGTTCCAGCGACACAGGTCACTCCTACAAAATAAACATATAGCTAGCTGTAAAAATGTAAAAAAAATGTCAATAATTACATATATCAAATGAATAGTTGTACAAACTATTAATTTATGTGTCATGAGAACGAGTTTATTATTATAGGTGCCACTCGGCAAGAACAAGCAAGATCTCCCAATCGGTATACAAGTGCTTGGAGGACGCTAAGTATCTGGAGAAGAAATTCGGCGGCGAAATTACTTATTTTACTAAATAGCACTATTTTTTAAAGATTTTTTTCTAGGAGAAATGTTAATTGTCAAAATGCTATCGAACTTTTGTAAGATATACTTTGTAGTGTATACTAAACAATAAAAATTATGTGTTTTTGTTTTATTTTACTTACTAAAATCCTTGTGTGCCTCGTATTGTAAAGGTGACAACGGAAGTTTAACATTTTTTCTTGATCAAAATAAAAAAAAATTGATGCAAGTAGGTATACTTGTAAAAGGGGACTACTCAATAAGTATGAAGAAAACTGTACTAGATACTTGCATCCTGCCCTGTTTACTGTACGGCTGCCAGACTTGGATTTTCACTACAGAAGTCAAACAAAAAATTGAAACAACACAAAGAGCTATGGAAAGAAGTATATTGAAAATACGGAAAATATATAAAATTAGAAGTGAAACCATTAGACAAAAATCAAAGGTAACTGATGCTCTAACGCAAGCCCTCAGACTAAAATGGAAATGGGCTGGCCACGTATCTCGATACAAAGATAATAGATGGACAGTAACAACTACAGAATGGAAAGGGCCTGCAGGAAAAAGAAGAAAAGGGAGACCAAAGAAAAGGTGGGCCGACGAGTTGGCAGCTACTGCAGGAAGGGAGTGGCAAAGTGTAGCAAGGGATAGGGACAAATGGAAGGAAAAGGAGGAGGCCTTCACCCGTGGAGGGGCCCATATCTGAGAAGATTAATAATATTAACGTAGACTGTAAGCAAATAACAATAATAATACTAACCAAAAAATAGCTATAATTAAAATAAAGTAAAATATAAAGTGTTATTTACATGAGAGAAATGAGAAATAAAGGCTTTTTTATTTTTATTTATTTTATTTAGGTATACTTGGAAAAAATTAAATCACTCGAATGGAGTCCAAACACAAACCATCGTGTCTACAGATATATCAAAATTGAACTGCATGATGCACAAATACGTATACACAGTAAATCGGATACTCGTAGTACTGTTTAGTAATTATGTTTAGGTGTATTACACATACGAGTATACGAGTATTGTGCCCACATTCTTGAAATCATGATCTCATCGAGAATATCATGTAATGCGATAATTTCATGTTGTATTATTTATTCAGTGATTAGATCCTTGTTTGTGTATTGACACAATCACGTCTGGTTATCATTGGACAATCAGATTAATGATAACATATCGTTTCTTAACATCATCAACTAAATACGCAACTACTTCTTGAAATTATTTATCTTATTCTGTAGCGGCGTCGTTTGGACAGGGTGACGCGGTGCCCTAAGCCTAACCTAAGCCTAGGACACGAAACAGAAAACGAATGTACGACCGTCAGTATCATATGCAGATACAAATTTCAGCGATATAGTTTTATACATAGAGGTTATACTGACAAAATATTTGTAATCGTATTTATTTATTACTACTGTAAGCGCAGGCTACCAAGTCAGACCCAGACTCCAGATTTAAAATGATTTATATAAATTTCCAATTTTATAATAATGGCGTCGTGTACTCTTGTTCTCACTTTGTATACAATTCCGTAGACATACAATTACAAAACTCCAATGACAGACTTTCCACGTCTGGTGCCTTACCAAAAAGAAAAAATCCCGATCCCGAAAATGGATCCCGAGTGCTGTGTGTTTTGCGGCTATATTTATATATAACCGGAAAAGACGCAACACCCTCTTAATTCATAAACGGGAACTATTCAAGTCAATAACAATACTTAATTTGTCAACGCCATCTATAAATGACGTTTAACTCAAATAACATTCAATATATTATAATTATGAGGAAATTATGCTAACAGCTCGGTCTTCCTGCTAACCGCGAGTGCCTTCGCGACACAAAAATAAGATACAATAATCACAAATCACAAATATAACTTTTATATAACACACATAACGTATATTTATATTTTGTATATATATCTTTTTATATCCACATTACATAATCATACAAGTATCATCCTTGCCAGTTATTTATATAAATACATTTAATTTGAAATTAATAATCTTAAAATTCATATAAGGCAAAAAGAATAAAGAATATCTTCTTCTTCCTCATTCCTTCAATGGTGAGCATCGCGATCACATGATAGCATCCTCCATTCAGAGCGGTTGTAGGTAGATTGGACTGCTCGATACAGGCTACCGCCTGCCGCACTCTATATAGCGTCTGACGATCTTGTTGGCGAACTTCCCTGGGCACGCCTATCCTCAACTCAACCCAAAATTATATTTCTCTTGCTCATATTTTGGCGATCGCATGTGTCCGAAGAAGCCCAGAGTACGTTTATGGCAGATGGTGAAAAGCCGTTTCGTGATCTTAGAACACTGGTTTTCCAATTTCACGATGCCGATGCCGTCAAGGTATTCTGAATTAGAAAGGTAATGTGTTGAAGCACTCCCATCTCAATGAGTGCTCCACTGCACGCAATCACATGCCTTAGCGAAGTCAATAAAGCACAAGACCAAGTGGAAAACTAAATTCGTAATATTTCTCAACGCGCATGCGAACATTTACAAATAATATATAATCAAAAATATCTTTAATTACTACAGACTTAATCCATTATATTCCAAGTAAAAATATACAAACAAATCGAAGTTTTAAACGAATCAATTTTTATTTGAAATGGTTTCCTCATTACTATGCATATAAGTGTTTGATTCCAATTTATTATCACTAGAATTACTGTCAAAGTTTCGACCAAAGCTCATTGAAAGTCAAATTCTACTATTCCTTCATATCTACGACCATGTTTAAAAGACCGAGGTATATGTTCAACATTGAATCTGTCGTGTTCAAGAACTTTAACAACGCAATAACGACCTTGGTACTTAACCACTAACTTTACTACACTAACGATTTCCCTAGTTGGTACTTTTTACCTGGGTTTATTCGTTTATTATACCGTTCAGCTTCTTTACGTTGTTGAATTTCAAAACAAGCAGAAGGTTCTAATTTTACCGTTTCTAACTCATTTCGGCAAATTGGATTTAAGGTTTTACGATTTATTACACAACCAAACAATAACTATGAAGGGGATTTTTAACCGAACATGCTCATCCCAACCTCTTTCGTCTTATCCGTACTTCGAAGTAGCTAATGCTTCAGTAATGGTTCTATTAAATCGCTCGACTTGACCATTAGCTCTTGGAGTTGCAACAGCATTAAGCACATGCTACATACAATTTTCAGCACATATTTTTTTTGTGTTAAATATGTTTACTTACTAGTAAACATATTTATATACTATAGCTTGTCCCTCTATCATTATTTATGCGAGCTTCCAAAGAAATTATAAAAAAATTTGTAAAATTATCAACTATAACTAATAATAATTAGTCAATATAACTGTAATAATAGTCACAAAATGTGAACAGTATAAGCCCAGCCCTCTTGTCGGCCGCAAGCCGAGGCTCGAGTCCCGCAGGGGACGCCCTTGCCGCCGACGTTTTCCTCTCAAGCAGACACGATAGTGCTTGCTACTTCTCAGGGACAGAGTACCCTCTTCCCTCCCCAACCGGTGTCGCTGTCAAGGCCAATAGGGCTAACAGCATTAAACCCACAAAAAAAAATGCTTTTACAATTGGTTGCACGCGCTTTCAACCTGCAGCTTTGTGATGAGCACGTTTAAGCAGACCGAAACATCTTTTTTTTTCAAATATTCTCATATGTGATTTTTTCCGACGTTTTTTTTCCCATAATGACCTACATCGTCATGATTACGTTTTGATATTGCCACCGAGTTCCGTTAGGAACTACCCATTTTATTTCATCACCTACTACGCGATACATTACCATTTTTTATAAATTTTTACTTTATACATTTTTTTTGTGGATGTCCGCCACTTATCCAGGTATTGGAATCGACAAGTATGTTTCATATTCGAACAATTTCACTATACAAAGCTTGCACAGTGATAAACGAATCTTGTTCTGGTTCAAGAATATTAACTTTGAGTCTCCAAATGGGTCTAGAACTTCGCTGTTGTCGCTTAGTATTATAGACAGTCGTAATACATACATAATAAATTAATTATTTTTCCGATTATTTAGGTTTCTCATTACCTTTCATATCTAATAACACAAAGAAATTTCTCGAAAATTGCATTAGTATTGTCAATTTTAATATTAAAACGTCTACTTCTTGAATGAGCTTTAAACGACTGACCCAACGACCTCAGTCAGGTCAATAAGTAAGGAAAATACTATTAAAACTAAATTTAAGAACACTTCCAATGGTTTTTAATGATATTTTTTGCTGATATTATCAAATAACATTTAAATATAATGAATAATATTATTTGTCAAGTGTTTGTTTTTTTTTATTTGTTTTATAAATTAATTTTATTTTCCACAAACAGTGCAACTGTCTGAAGAGTTTTCACAAACAGAAACCTCAATCAACACTAAAAATCTCTATGGTAATTTATGTTTATAAACCATAAAACTATTATTAATTAATAATTCTTCTCCTATTAAGACATCATCTAAGTATGAAAATAACACCATCCTTATAATAATTGATAGTTCATGATCTGATTGTGACTTAAATTATTAATATTTGTTATTAATAGTAAAATTATTAATTATTAATATAAAATAAATATTTTATTTTGCAGGTAGAAAGAAAACAATAAGAAATAAATTAATTATCTCTTATTCTCAATGAATGAAAAAAAATGAGCAATATCTTCAATAATAACATTATTTTTAAATTTTAGTATTCTAAATTTGAAAAAATTAAAAAATTTATTACAACAAAAATAAAAAAAATATATTAGTTAATTATATTTATAATTAACTAAAATATTTTTTTATTACAACTCTTGATATTAAATTGGTGATTAATAGTTGGCGTATGATCAAATAAAATCACACAATTATTATTTAAAACGAAAATGACAATAAATTATTTATTTTTCTTTGTATATGACTTGTCTTTTTGTATAGCATGATTTTCATTACCAGCTAATAATATTGAGTATCCTGTTGAATATTATAGCACAGAAATCCTTTATTCTAAATGTATGCTTTGGTAATAAATATTAAATTTTAAAGTTGTTAAAATTTTGTTCTTAAGCTGCCTACAACAGATACGTAATGATAATTGTGAAACTACTAAGTATGTATTGTTGACTTGGTATTGTTAACCATGGTTTAGCTTTTACTTTCTTACATAGGAAACGAATTAATAAATTGAGTTACAAATTACAATTTTAATCTCAACAGAACCATAAAAATGCGATGGGTTATAAATTTTATTTATAAATTATATAATATAAAATAAATTATAAATTTTATGTTTATAATTTCTACTACTAATATTTAACTAATATTTATAATTTCTACTACTAGGTTGTTCTTAGGAGATCCACATATGCTCTATGTGGATCTCCTAAGAATAACCCAGTAGTAGACTTTTATTTAGAACTTTGTCATATATCGTTTTTACGTAGCTTTAACTTATTACGCAGTACACGCACGGATGCTCTAAAGCTTGTCCGTTTTTTTTAATTATAAAAATTTTATACGGATAAATTTTTGTAAATAATCTGTCACACAAACAAACAAATCTTTCCTCTCTATATATAGAAAAATATAAATTCACAGTCCTCAAATAGACTCGTGCAAAATAATAGAATTATAGAAATCCATGCATTTAAAAAAATATAACATTTAATAATAATTTGGTTAAATTTTTTGTAGATATTTTAATGTATGATAAGTCAACCTACAGGTTTTTTAATCGATAAAATTAATATACGACCTTCAACTAGAAATCGACATAACCAGCCAGTCATAGACAGTACATTATTTAAATACTAGGGATTCCCATAAAAAATGCTATATAGTGGGCAAAGAAAAATTCCAAAAACCAATTATACAATAGTATTAAAATAAATTTAACGAATTGTCTGAGATAAAAAAATACTATTAGGTATAATTTATGACAATTAAATAAGTACGCATACAAGTCCTAACTGTACATATATAATGAAATAAAATATATATATATATATATATAAAATCTGAAAATCAAATAAAATATATATATCCAAATGTATAACTATATACGTAAATTTAAATAGATAAATACTTAATTCTATTAAAAAAATATTGTAACAATATGTGTAACTACGTAATTGAATAACAGTCGTTCCTATTATTTGAGAGTTTAAATGTTAAACACATACTAACATATGAGGTGTCAAGGTGTCTAATATAACTCACCTGTGTTTTAATAATAAATATAAATATATTATATTGTGCTAAATGGATTACATTAAATACTTTTTGTTAGTTACTTTTATTATAGCTTATTAAAAATGACTGCAATCTTGTCATGATCAAATATGGCGAGTAACATCTTAGCGCTACATTAGCTGTATAATATATCCTTGTATGTATTTAGAAAATTTATTTAAAAAAATAAAAATGTCAAAAATGCGTCCATCGTTATATATATATATATATATATATATATATATATATATATATATATATATATATATATATATATATATATATATATATATATATATGGTATCTAGCCAATTATCTGTCCGATATGTCATACGGGTACGCGACCCCGGGACCTCGAGCCACCACTTTCATAACCCTATCCAGTCCATATAAGTGGTGTCCCTCCCCTATATTCCAAGTCTTTCTCCCTCTTATTCCCTTTCCTTTCTTGGTTTCTCCCAGTAATGGGTTTGGAGGTCAGATGGCAATCGCTCCACTAAAAACCACTTCGCCACTCGTATGGACCGATTTGAAAAAAAACTGGGTATGGCTAGGGCGTCGCCGCTAAACGACGCGCAGGCACATCGCTCTACACCTGCGATAAGTGGGCAAGGGCTACCGTGTCAAGTACGGGCACGGCTAACGACGTCAGTACCTAGACGGAAACTCCGCTTTGCAACATGGAATATTGGCTCTCTAGCCGGACGATGCAGAGAACTCGCAGATGTACTCATGAGACGTCGGGTCCAGTGTGCTTTCCTTCAGGAAACTCGCTGGAAGGGCAATAAGTCTCGTAACATCGGGCAGGGTTACCGCCTTATATACACTGGGTCATGGGCAAAAACGGTGTGGCGGTAGCGCTTTCTGAAGAGCTTCAGAATGGGCTTCTTGAAGTTGACCGTCGCTGTGACCGCTTGATGCGGATAAAGGTACTGACCGAGGGCGTTATCACAAACTTAATCAGTGCTTATGCTCCCCAGGTGGATTGTAGCGCGGCTGAAAAGGAGACTTTCTGGGAGCAGTGTGAAGAGGTCCTACTCGCTGTACCGTCTTAGTTGGGGGAGACTTAAACGGTCACGGGGGTAGGGTCGCTGAGGTGTATGAACGTGTTCACGGGGGTTTTGGATATGGTCTTCGCAATGCAGAGAGAGAAAATATTCTAAGAACCTGCATTGCGTCGGATCTGGCCAGGATCAGGCACTATGGACGCTAGATTACAGTAGGGGTTCACCAGGGCTCAGCTCTTAGTACGTTCTTATTCAATGTAGTGCTGGATACTGTCTCGGCTCACATGCAATGCCAGCCTCCGTGGCTGATGATGTATGCCGATGACATAGTACTCATCGACGAGAACCGACTGATGCTGGAGCGTAAAGTGAACGCCTGGAAGGGTGCGCTTGAGAACGGTGGTCTCAAACTGAATGTGTCGAAGACCGAGTACATGGCTTGCGGGAACCCGAACTCGAGCACCATCCACATCGAGCCAGCCGGTAAGTCGGAGAAGTTCAGGTACCTTAGAGCCGTTATGCATGAGTCATGAGGCATCGACCACGACATCCATGCCCGTATAAACGCTGCCTGGGCCAAATGGCCGGAGGTCACTGGTGTAGTCTGCGATAGCAAAATACCGCCCAAGCTCAAGGGACTGATATACAAGAGCATTATCCGACCGGTTCTTTTATATGACAGCGAATGTTGGCCAACATTATCTCGGCACACTCAGGAGCTTCACGTCACGGAGATGAAGATGCTGAGATGGATGTGTGGCGTTACGCGGTTCGACCGCATACGCAACTCATTCATTCGAGGTAGTCTTGGGGTCCGTGACGTAGTGGATAAGCTCCAAGAGCGTCGCCTGAGATGGTATGGCCATGTTATGCGCCGATCTGAGAACTATGTCGGAAGGAAGTGCCTGGACATGTCTGTCCCTGGAGTTATATATATATATATATATATATATATATATATATATATATATATATATATATATATATATATATATATATATATATATATATATATATATATATACATATATATATATATATATATATATATATATATATATATATATATATATATATATATATATATATATATATATATATATATATATATATATATATATGCGTGTGTCACTAAGGCACCGCCGTATGCCGTACTACATATGCCGTGTTGAATATTTACCAATAATATTTATAATACTATATTTCATTATATACTACTTTATACTTTGCTGTACTGTCGCGGCAAGTGGTCGTGCGCTGTGTAGTGATTAGTGTTGTAAACTTGTAAATTATAAATATTATATGTTGTCTAACAATTACAAGGAGATAAGTGATTCTTGTGCTGTATATACTTATGTAAGTATTTTTTATGTTTCATATCGATAGTATATAATGAGTTAGTGATTATCAGGAACCAGCCGTACTGAGTCAAATAAATTATTGTCAAACGACAATATAAAAGGTAAGTATATGTATATAATATTGTTTTTATTAAAGACCGACATACTTGTAGTAAGGCTTTTCTAACATTATTTACGTATAAATATAAAATAAACTGTATAGGTACGTTATATTAAAGATCTGTAAACAAATTAAATAAAAAAAATTATATATGTTTACTTGTGGTGTCTATCGATGTTAAAACTAAGATCAATATGTAACTTTTAACCAATTTGGAAGAGAAGGATTTTTTAAAGTCGATTGTAGGATTTTTTGTATGCGTATTTACGCGATTACTCCCGCAACTACGAATAGATTTTGATAATACTTTTTCTATGATAAAAGTGTAATATATATATATATATGTATATATATATATATATATATATATATATATATATATATATATATATATATATATATATATATATATATATATATATATATATATATATTGCGTTCGTTTCGATATGTCATACGAAATCATACTGTTCATATTCAGTATACTTGTATTTACTCTAATATATTGTACAAACATTATTTGTGTAAGCTTTATATATATTTGATTTTTAAATGAAAATAATATATATACTAGCGATCTGTTCGCGGCCTCGTCCGCCTAAGTTAGCTAGATCGCGTCCTGAGCATTAAGCATGAAGAGGGCAGCGCATGCGGTTCATCCGAATTCCCCTTTCCTTTCTGTCGTATTGAAGACTGAAAACCGGAGGGCATTTAGTGGGTAACAATCCCACAAAACCTGGTTTGATACCCTAAGGACCAGGTATCTTTTGAAGATTTCCCGAAAAAAAAATGCTAGATTGCGTTTTAAAAGTTTTTACCTAAATCACAATGCAATTCTTCGATTTTCTCGGCATCTTTTTAATTGCTCTTGCCTATTATGTTTCTTGCATGCACGTATTAAAACGTAAACGTATATGTAATCAACATGTAATCTTTAAGCAGATTACGTTCTAGCTTTTTTATTTATAGCACAAAAAACACAATATTCACTTCCCACAATTGAAATTTAAAATCTATATTATATAATACATATATATATACATATATATATATATATATATATATATATATATATATATATATATATATATATATATATATATATATATATATATATATATATATATATATATATATATATATATATATATATATATATATATATATATTTTTTTTTTTTTTTCCTAAAATAAAGGCAGCGTAAGTTGCTCCTTATTACATCAGCAATCTGCCAGTGAAAGTTCCGTCGAAATAATTTCAGCTGTGTCAGAGATTAATCAGAACAAACAGACAGACAAACAAAGATTGTCCGGTACAAATGTTATTTTGGTATATGTACCGTATATATATTCATATGCATGTAGTAAAAAGCGATTATTTTAATATTAACAGATAGAACAGACACTCTAATTTTATTTTTTTATATACTAAAAAATCAAATTAGAGTGTCTGTTCTGTGAGTAGTTGTAGGACCCCTAAAACTATATGGAGAGAATAAACAAGCAAGCAAGTAGAGCAGTGGATAAGTAACACTTAAACAAAAAATAATAAATAAGAAATAAAACCATTTTTAACATTAAAACTAAACCGACTTTCTAAATGATATAAAGCTATATGTACTAACTTTACAAGAAAAATTAAAAGTTGAAAAAATATTAAAGTAATTAAAATAATATTTTAATTACTATAGAACAAAGAAAATTAAAAATATATAGACTTTACTTATATATTAAATACATATTTTTTATTCGATCTTTGTGGAGTCAGTGCCAGCTAAAGTTAAAAGTTAATAGATAACTACTAAATACACCGAATAAAAACATATAAAATGAAGACAGAGGGAACCTAGTGTCAAGACACTCCGTTTCCCACTTTCCGTCCAATTTTTGCGTGCGAGCGTTATTTGTGCTTGTTATGAAAATAATTCATTCTCCCCGAATGGCAACCGAACCGACAACCGTCGCGCTCACAGTCAAACGCTGTGTCGCTACGTCACGACTCATTTTTTAGCTAATGTACAAATTATGAACTTGGTACTTATTAGGCAATATTATTTTACAAGACAACAAACGTGTTTCGTAATAATATAAATTGATTAAAGCAAATTATTTGCTTCGTTCGCTGCTTGCTTCGCTTCAGTTTTTTTCTACATATATAACATATCTGTAATTTTATTCCATTGTAGAGATGTTTCGTATAAATTCTTATTTAAAATATTCTCGCAAACCCCACATTCTACAGTATAAAAATATTAATCTATTGTCTATACTAATATAATAAAGACGGGAGATTTGTTTTTTTGTTTGTAGACTCCGGCACCACTGGACCGATTTGAAGGATTCATTTACTATTAAATTTCTAATTAATACTTAACTACATTATCTATGATGAACATGGATGATAGCATATTTACAAAAACTTTAAACGTTAGGCATCCGCATGAAAACTTTGATAATTTAAAAAAAGCGAGCCTAAGAGCATCAGTGCGAGCACTGTGAAAATAGTTAAGGCTCTATCATAATATGTCTATCTGTAAAGAATATTCCATAGTTATTTATAAATATATTTTTATGTTTTACAAATTACAAAAATATAAAGCGATATTTACAAATTGTCGTATATGGTATATCTATAAAACAGATTTTTTAGAAGATATCACATATAAAATATGGTAGCAGAGCTCTCGTCGTACATGAGACATGAGACAGTGGGCGGCGGAGGCTACTTAACGGTTACTACCAGTTACTGGCTCGAATTATTTTCTAGCAATTTGCTCGAAATGTCCATCTATCTAAGTATTACAGTGTTTATTTATTATTTAATAACAATTTTAAATTAAATGCTTTTCTTTTGTATTACATTACTTTATGTAAAGCGGGGCGTGAATATAAATAAAAGTCTAATAAATATCTAGCTATAGGCTATAATATTACAATATACAATGGAACAGGGTAATGGAGTTACAGTAAAAAATGTGAAAACAGCAGAGCTTGAGAGATTCCGTCCGTTAAAGCTACTCAAAAACCTTCTACGGAATTGTTCTCTTTAAAAAAGTCTTAGTGAATATTATTATTAAGAACATTGGCCATTATCCGCGCCATTATATCATATGGATAACCCCAAGTCACATAAAATTGATCAATTAAATACAATAGAAACATTATGCATTAATTTACTGCAGGTTATGCATAATTGCAGTTTAATTTATACGGTTTAGGTATGTTTATATCTTAAGTTAGCAGTGATTTAAAATGCAGAGATAAATCTGACATCGTCGCACTTTTGGTACTTTTATTTTATTTTCTTTTTATTCGTAGAGGAAATCTTCAAAAGATACCTGGTCCTTGGGGTATCAAACCAGGTGATGTGGGATTTTTACCCACTAAAACCCCTCCGTATTTTCAAATATCTACCCATATCTACTTTTGTTTCAAGAAAAAACACGCATTTAAGCGTTTACTTGATTTAAACATTTACTGGCTTCCTGTATTTATTTTGTCAATTCGACTCTGACGGTTCGACGTAGCTGTTCCGTTATAGATACTAATGAGCGAGCGGGTCATTGAAGTTTACAGTGACCATACGAATAATTAAATATAACTTAATTAGGCAGTCGTGGAGTAGTGTAACTGTGAACGTAATGAATGGCAGTGGGATCGATTCCCACTCGAAGGAATATTTATTAATATTATTTTCATTTTCCTACTACTAATACACGGAGCGCGGCGTTGAGTTCCGCCACTTATCACTAAGGTTCCTTTTGCCTTCCTTGTTGTGCGGAAAAAAGCGAGAAGGTGGTTTACTTTTTAACAATTGACGTTATAACACCATCATGCAACTCGGAGAGCCTCGCTCTGGCAACAAGGCAAAGTGGGGCGTTTAGTTCTGCCACTCAACACGCAATGCTCCGAAAGGCGGAAAACGGGAAACAGAGTGTCTTAACACTAGGTTCCTTCAGCCTACGTCCACTCTGCGTACCCCGCTATGTGTTGGATACAGTGTGAAGCTAAATAATAATAATATCAATACTTCCTTAATAAGAAAATATCGTATTCCCAGCATTGCATGCACGCATGGCTTTACATAATTCGTAACCGCGGTATAAGCAATAGTCGGTACTAGGTAATGCAGCCACAGTCACAGTGACGCAAGCGCCAGTTACGACAAATGCTACTTTCCCAGCCAGCATAGTTCATTTTGTTATTTTACATTAACACAATGATTACCCAACAGCGCCGATAATAAGCTCGTGGTTAATCCCAGACGACTAAGTGTCTCATATCAATGACCTGCCTGGCTGGAATGGCTGACTGACCAGATTCAATATTTTGAAGCCACGGTGGTTTCAATGAACTCGAAGTGTTCTTTTATATTTTGCCATTTTTAAAGTCAATTCACGCACTTTTTTAAACTTTTATGGGAACTAGCTTTAGGCCTTGCCAAGCACAATTTTTAGAAACCACTAAAAATTGTGAATTCAGTTATGTATTATACAAAGCAACGAGAATTATATATTTTGAACTATTCGTTCCTGATATTAACGCTTTAACCCAAACAAATCTATCAGCATTTAGGTAATATAAGTTATGTCTTTAATTTTAATGTAGGTATATATTATATAGGATAGATACTTGACACTATAGATTCTGTAGGAAATAGAATATTAAGTGCCGCTTTAGTTTCACTATTATCAAAATAGAAGAAATTGATGTATCACAATGCGAATAGGTACTAACTAACAATAATCGCTACATCTGTTTCAAGCTTTAATTTTTTTTTTCAGCTATATTCGTAGTCAATATGTGTAAAGTTCTAACATATATACGGCTTTTTATGGACAATGTTGTCGATTTCATCTTTGGGCTCTTCTGGGGATGCAGTAAAGCTGCTATTCCGGACGTCGAGAAAAAACATATTTTTTTGACTGAAAGCGCATTAAGTATGGCGAGAAAAATTAAGCAAAAGGAATTGAAATCTGAAGACTTAGTACAAGCCATGATTGACAGAATAAAGCAGGTAGGAATTTAATTTATTTTTACGTCATAAAATTTTTACAGCATAAAAAATGCTTGAAATATTTACTTGTATAAATATTTCAAGCATATTTTAGAATTTTATGAATTCTTACCTGTTATAGGTTAATCCATTTTTAAATGCAATTACCGCGGATCGCTTCGAGGAGGCTTTAAAAGAGGCAAGAGAAATCGATATGCAAATAGCTTTAGGTCCCTCCGAAGAATTATTGAAGAAGCCATTTTTGGGTAAACTTAGAAATACATATATAATACTATTAAAAATATTTTTATTGTAGGATTTATTTATTGATGTAATTGTAGTCTAACTAGCGCATTGATCTTGATAGAATATATGTAGTAATGAAATTATTTTTCATAGGAGTGCCCTTTACAACAAAAGAGAGCCAAGCAATAAAGGGAATGCCGCTGACGATGGGCATCTGGTGTCGCCGCAACGAGAAGGCGACGGAGGACAGTGAGGGGGTGGAGTTGCTGAGGGAAGCTGGGGCCATTGCGATTGCCAGCAGTAACCTTCCCGAGTTGCTTATTTGGTAAATATGTACAACTATATACACAAATTATAAGTGTTATATCAAATTGTCTGATTCAAAATTGAATTCTATAATTTCTTGTTATAGTTTTAGCCTTTCGCATGACAAAAGAAATTAAGAACACAAATAAAAAGAATATACAAAAATCCAGACGGCGCAAGCTTTTAAACGTCGTCAACAAAAAAAAAAGCGAAAATCTATAGTATTTACTAAAAATTAAGTATTAAATTTGCTGACCATAACCTAACCTTAAAATAAATATTTATTAAAAAGTAATATTTAATATCTTGATTAATAATAGTAATATTTAATATCTAGATATACAATTACAGGCAAGAGACCCGCAATCCCGTGTACGGTATGACCAGCAACCCGCACCACACCGGCAGGTCGCCGGGCGGGTCGAGCGGCGCGGAGGCCGCGCTCGTCGCGAGCTGCGCCAGCGCTATCAGCTTATGTAATCTAATACCTCCAACATTATAGTATACTTAAATTTATCTTTTAGTTTTAAAATCTACTCACATCTGTTCTTATTTTAATAAAGTACAATTTGATTTCATTGACGCAACATGCGGTACCTTTTCTTATAAAGAAATATCATAGAATATAATTCAAAGCTCTAGGGTTTTTTCCCGGTAAAGTATATATTGCATTGTTCAGTAGTAAGGGAATATTACAGGGCACAGCCTACATATGCCATATATATTAGTTCTTATATGTAAAAGAAAAAAGTCTCTGTTTAAACTATATATTGTTAGATACATCGTGAGATTGGTAAGGAATTGATGTATTATTATTTAAAAATAAGAAAAAAATTTATAATATTGAATTTCTTTTTTTTTTATTCTCATTTAAAGAGCTGAGTCACTGGGTGACTATGTTGCTCTGGTTAATAAAGTCAATAAAGTCAATTAATAAATTTATTTCAACAGGTTCTGACGTAGGTGGTTCCACACGTATGCCAGCGTTTTACTGCGGGATGTTCGGACACCATCCCACACCTGGGACCACCAAAACCAAAGGTAAAATGGAAGCCACATCTTTTTGCAATAATTTCCAAAGGACCTACAATATTTTATAATTGATATTATTTTAGGTTCCTTTTATAGAAATGGTACTGAAGACAGCATGTTGTCTCTTGGGTTCATTTCAAGGCACGTGGAAGATTTAGGTCCTTTGACGAGTATTATCACAGGGGATAAGGCGAGTCTGCTGAAGTTGGACAGACGAATTGACATGAAGGTACATGTTTCATAATAAGATATTACTCAGTTAAGGACTAAGTAAAGCTCAATATTTTTTTGTATATAGATACCATACAGTACAGTAGGTACAATTATTATCTGTACATTAAAAAAGTATAAATTATACACAGAACTTCAGAATCGAAATTAATTTAATCTTAAAAAATGCCAATATTTTCCGCAGGAAATCAAATTTTATTATTTGGAAAGCTCCAACGACGTCAGAGTAAGTCCCCTGCGACAAGAAATGAAAGACGCCATGCAAAGGTATGCATAATGATTTAATGTTGACTATTAACCTACAAAACATGAGGTGGTCTTCTATAAAGGAAAACCCTTGGAGACAATGGCATGTTATGATTTTTTTTATATCCATCTCTCGCGTATTGCAAGGAAAATTGATGTACATTATACATATAAACCGAGTTCCGAATCTATTAGTGTCTCATCATTTTAAGATATATATACATGTATAGTAATATATAAGTGTATTATTTTGATCTATTGCTAATACGTTATCACCGTTTGTTTTCTCAAATCACTGTTTCGCCGTCTCAGCAATACAGCTAAGACCCCGTTCATTCTGTTACCGGCAACCCATCCATCTCGTATGTTCCTTGTCCACTTAACATGCTTACCAGGTATACTACTTCATTCATTTGTTCTAATATCTTTCCATTCGCAAAAATCTTGCATTTTGTTTTTTTCATAATTTTCAATTACCAGATTCATTGTCTTATTTATTTCCACTCCCATGTTTCAAGAGGAGTCACCTGCAACTCACATTCTGATAATAAATAACAAAATCGGCCAAGTGCGAGTAGTACTCGCGCACCGAGGGTTCCGTACCTTTATTTTATTTTTAATATTTGTTAATTAATTAAGGTTATAGCTGCAACGTAGATATATAATTAGTGGAAACTTCAGCTTTCTAGCTATCATAGTTTATAAGATACAGCCTGGTGACAGACGGATAGACAGCGGAGGCTTAGTTATAGTGTCCCGTTTTTACCTTTTAGGTACGGAACCCTAAAAATTGTACACTGGGAAGTGATTAAATTCTAGACGATTACAAAGATTATATTCTTATACTGAAGGTTAGGTGGCAAATTATTGTGTAATCATACAGACACAAAGTGCACGCCACATTTTAAAGTTAAACACGTTTTTGAATGAAATTTAGATCTTCGATTACGTACTACTTGCAGTCACGCATGTCCAACTGCACGGTGACTTCGCAAAGAAAAAGCTATTGACATAAACAATATATAATATCACCTTAATTTATTACAATTTACATATTTAAAAAGTATATTATTTGTTTCAACTCAATTTCACTATTAATCTTTTGATTACTTCTTTAAATTTAATCAGTGTTATAGTAACGTCAAAGTATACAATCCAACAATGGGATTAAATTGTCCAGTAGCTCTTAATCTAAAATATATGAGAATCAAAACGTTATACATATTACAGTATTAGTAACAAAAAAAAATTACATATGAAAAATTAGCAAATAACCAATTTTAATTACTCAGAGTCATACAAAATATCAGTGGACAATTCAACATCACCCCACAGCCTTACTACCACAAGGGCTTGGACCACATATACCAGTTGTGGAGCTACTGGATGACCAAGGAACCTGGCGTTTACTCCAAAATGATCAACAACAATGAATCCAATACAAACGGAATTTTAGAGTTAGTCAAAAAGGTATTGCTAATAAGTTTATATGATCCATGCTTAATTATTACACATCTATCGAATCTTACGTCTATAATAAAGTAAAACACTCAAAATAGAATATTTTATACAACAGAAGAGATGTAAATGAAACGTTTTATTATGTAGCCATTAAGCTGGGCGTAACATATCGTTACGTACCTAGGTATAATTTATTTTGGCAAATGGAGGGATAGTTAGATATCTGGTATACACTCATAATAGACTAAATAAGGAAATGACTCCTTAGTAAAAGTTGTTTAGCGCGATAAGCAGGTTAAGTAAGCGGGTTAAGTAAGATGACCAAAAATTTTAAAATTTAGTACCAATTAGGACTCCATTTTGGTTTCCGCAGGCACCACTATTTTTCTATAAATAATTCTAGTTTTATATATTAATTATTTTCACTGCTTACAGATATTCTGCCTCAGTAAACATTGTTTATTTTGTATTATGAGGGTTATAGAGCTGCAAGTTATTGGAGCCCCTCAAGCGGAATGGGCCGAAAATCTTACGAAAGATTTGAAAAATGATTTGATCGTAAGTATTAATAATACTTATTACGGATGAGTTTTTAAAAACAAACCTTAAAAATATAATCTTTCTATATTATAACATTACAAATTCTTCTCTTTGTTTGACCAATGTAGTCCAGTTTGTATACACCAGCACACTGCAAAGGAATATTAGATTTAAATGGACTCAAGGATTGGTTCACTTTTTTGTTATGCTTAAAAATACTTTTTTATAGAACCTCTTCTTAAGATGTTACCAATCCTGTCTGTAACTCCCTTCAAATATAGTACAAGTGTTGACTCTACTGTGCATCTTCTGTGATTTGCTTGTTGGTTTTTCTGCAACGGTGGGCTTGTTCTGATTCATTTTTCACCAGTCGAAGCTCGTCCCCTAGATGTTTAGCGTCTCAGAGGTGGTGACCTCTCTGGTGGGCTACCAACGGTAGAAAACTGTGAAGGGTGATGGTGAGATTCACCATTGAGATATATGTTAATGTGAGTGGGTAACCTATATACTATGTGTATGAGTGTTTGGGATTGGGATTCACTTGTTGAGCCACTTTATACGATAGTGTATCACTTTGGTCAATACACGCGATTAATCCGCTTAAATTGTTTTATTTAAAATGTGTAAAAATCGTGAAAAACAAAGATTTTATTTTCTTTTTTCCTCAGTCAAAATTAGGTGATAACGGCGTGTTGCTATTGCCGAGCGCGCCGCACGCCGCCCCCTACCACTACTCGTGCCTGCTGCGTCCCTACAACATCGCCTACTTCATGCTGATGAACCTACTGAAAGTTCCAGCGACACAGGTCACTCCTACAAAATAAACATATAGCTAGCTGTAAAAATGTAAAAAAAATGTCAATAATTACATATATCAAATGAATAGTTGTACAAACTACTAATTTATTTGTCATGACACCGAGTTTATTATTACAGGTGCCACTCGGCAAGAACAAGCAAGATCTCCCAATCGGCATACAAGTGGCAGCAGCGCCGCACAACGACGCGCTCTGCTTGGAGGTCGCTAAGTATCTGGAGAAGGAATTCGGCGGCGCTGTACTCGCTTGTAAAGTGCGGATCTAGAAATACTTGTGAATGAAAATGTTTTTACGTATTTTACCGAATAGCACTTTTTTATTGTAGGAGAAACATTAATTAATTTATATATATATATATATATATATATATATAGGTCAGATGGCAATCGCTCCACAAAAAACCACTTCGCCACTCATATGGACCGATTGGTCTTAGTCGGAAGGCAGACCCTGGCAAAAGCCGGGACTAATGCCAGGAAGAAGAAGAAGATATATATATATATAATGTTATACTAAATCATGAATAAAGTCGTTTTGTTTTATTTTACTTTCTGTAATTGGTTTGTGCTTTACTTTTAAAAGTAGATAAAATGAGAAAATATATTAACAGGGAATATTCATCGTCTAGACCCTCTTTTCTCGTATTTCTTTTAGAGACAGACCAGCAAAACATTTTTTTTGTTGGAAAATGAAAAAAATTTTATATCTCTAATGGAGATCAAATAAAATTTTTATATATGGTTCGTTGCTACAAGGCTCAAATGCATCGTAAATACGTGTTTACAGTATTAAAAAAGTTTCTTCGAAGCAAATCCTCTTTTTAATGGTCCGATTTTGCGATGACAGATACAAAATATCCTGCCAGTGTCACGTAAAGGAGAGAATACACGAATGCAGAGTATTACAAAATTTTGTAGAATAATATGAATATATGAAGTAAATAGATGATAAAATAGTCTGGAACAAACATTAAAACAAACAAAAATTATATTAGTACTAGACGAAAAAAATTAAAGGAAAAAATACAACGAAAACGAATATACAATGGAAATAAACACAATCAAGAACAACTTAATATCATTATCTTCAATAAATTTAGCAAATAATCTAATAAAAGGAACAAAAACTAAACCAATACATTTAACAGGGGCAAATCTATGATATTTCATTGACTGAAATATGGTAATTTTTTGAATGTGTTCTGTGGTCGTGACTTGTGGGATTAAGTAATAATATAGTGAATATTGTAACAATATCTTACAACTAGGCAATATTTTCGCCCAATTTCGAAAGTAGGTTTAGTATTTACATCCCTTATTTTTCTCTTTTAGTATCTAAAATATATTAAGGACTTACATAATAACTAAATAAAATATATATTTTAATATAACGATTATTTATAATTCTGAACGAATAATAAAAAATAAAAACTAATATAACTTTTATTATGCATTGTCATTTGTCATTGTCAATTAAGTTAATTGTCAATTGTCATTTGTCTTCCAACTGTTGCGAACTTTAGATGTGACGGTAGAAAACGTTATTCTTGTAAAAATTAAATAATATAAAAAACCTTAATTGAAGAATACTTAGAATTTATTTCTTTAATATAAGGATAATTATCTCATGTTTGAATACTAATAAAATGGCCACGAAAAATGTTCAAAGTTCGCGTAAAACGGACAAGACTGAGGTAGGCAATTATTTTAATTCAAATGTGGACGAAGTTTTAATATTAAGAATAATAGCGCTGACTTTTCTACCATTGTTTATTTTCACAAATATATATTCATTTACTTAATGCTCAATGTAATAAATAAAATATATTTATTATTTGAAAACAACAAATAAGTTTTATAAAGCGATGTCTTATTTTTCAGCGACGTAAATCAAAAACAAATAAAATTTGCAAAGGAGTTTTTGTAAATATTTTGAAAAGTATATACTTTTTCCTGCGGTTATACTTTGATAAATTCATAGACTACCTGTTTTCTTTATACTGGGATGAAAACCGGATACCTGTACCTGAATTGGAAGACAAACATTATAATCTGATGTTGAGTGCTGTCTCTTTGGCAGAAAAAATCAGGAAGAAGGAATTAAAATCATTTGATTTAGTTACAGCTTGCATTGAAAGAATTAAGCTGGTGAGATTTTTTTTTTTAATAAATTTATATATTAACATGATAAAATAGCTTAACAATGTAATATTTTTATTAATTACATAAACTTTACCAACAATATGCCAACTGTCACTTAATAATGCAATTGTAATAAAATAATATATGAAATGATTGTCAACCTTGTTATCATTTTATCACAACAGGTCAATCCAATTTTGAATGCGGTAACAGATGAAAGATATGAAGCAGCACTCCGAGATGCTAAAGAAGTAGATGATATGATAAATAATGGGTTATCTGAAGAGGAGTTCAAGCAGAAACCATTTTTGGGTAAGTTTTAAATTATTCTACATTTTCCTTATAAGTATTGTATACAAATGACTGATTTATATAAATATGCATTTAGTTCTATTTAGTTACCATATATAAGAGCCAACTAATTTATTCATGACTAACAAAATAAAATTCATATTGATACTATTTTAATATTTATTTAAAATAGTCTAATTATATCAATTTCAATTATATAATTATTTTCATGACTTAACAACATTTTGTTCTTATTAATACAATTATATTTATTCTGGTATAAAGTGAATTAAGTTTGATCTTATTATTTGTACATATCCATGGCCTCATTCTTTAAACTTTCACTTAATTATCTTATTTGTAACTGAATATTTTTTGGTTAAACACATATTAATCTATAATAAGTAAACTACAATTAAATTAAACATAACCATACAAATGACATTTTATTATGTTATAAAAAATAAGTTTAACTTTTTTTTTAGCTTAAGTTACTATTAAAAGATAAATATGTACAGTTTTTAATTTTTCGGATCCCATATCCTTATGTGCGTTTACACTGTACTATGTCTAGTGACCAGCATGATGCACTAGGTGCAGTGGGATATAATCTCCGTTTAACATTTAGGCGTGCCATTCACGGCAAAAGAGAGTCACGCGGTGAAAGGCATGTTGCACACTCTCGGCGTGAGATCGCGCAGGAGTGAGCGCGCGGACTACGACGCGGAGTGTGTGCGCCTCCTGCGCGCCGCCGGAGCCATACCCGTTGCCGTCACTAATGTACCTGAGATCAATAAATGGTGAGACTCATATCAATATTTTAGACTTTCTATTACGAAGTGCTCTAACGAAAGAAACTACAATAGTTTACACAAACAAACATTCCGTATTTGCTATTATACTGTTAAGTAAAAAGAATCCTTTATATTATTCAGAAGTAAATGTGCTTAAAAAATATTGCAAAACTCGATTGCATAAATAGCTTACATAATCTTGAACAAGTGTCCTTGATGAGTAAACAAAGGACTTTCAGTACTTAACGACAATCTTATACTTGTCTACATGTACTCATATTATAGAGCTGAAAATTTTGTTTTGCTATCAGTACTAACTACTAGTTATCGTTGAGATCCCATCCTCGTCGAATATATTTTTCTCAAGCAGACACGATAGTGCTTGCTACTTTTCAGGGACAGAGTACCCTCTTCCCTCCCCAACCGGCGTCGCTGTCAAAAAAAAAAGATAGAAAGCTCGCTAACCGAGAAGGCTATGCTAGTTAGCTCACGTTAGTAGTTTTGGATTAATATCCACTGCACCTACCAGCGCTGTCTTCTTTCGGGTAAACGTCGCGACTCTTGTGCCATACACAACCCTTACTTCATTAATTTGGCCACGGATCCGGCGACGCAGATAAGCAAGCGATTTAAACGTTAACAAAACTAAAAAAATAAAAAGCTAACTGACTTATTAAAAAAATACTTCACACATATTTCGTTCTCCATTTTAATTTCACAATTAAAAACATTAATTTATTAAAAAAAATATAATTTGAGTATGTTGTTTAATAGTTTTATGTTCACGCTGTATCTGTCTCGCATACCAACCTCCAACTTTCTTCTTACCAAAAGGAAAAACTGAAAATGATTTTGGCGGCGTTCCTTCAACTGGGAATCGAACGCACAACACTCGCGTTTACAGTCACACCTTGGCCGCAGTGCCGTGGCGGCTCCACTTATACATTAACTTTAGCAGACGTGTGGGTTTTTTATAAAACATTTATAAGTATTTTATTGAGCGGGATATGAACCCAGATCATTAGTGGCCTGCAAAATCGTGACATTAGCCCAACGAAGGCAATATTAACTCCGGTAGAGTTAATGATATTCACATTAACTTACGTCCGTGTGTAAAGTTCAGTAACAGTATTACAAATGTAAAACCGCTTACATTGTCCCGATTCAGACCTCGCCGAAAGAGCAATTTCATTAACATAACGATCCCCGATACTTACTTTCAAGAACTGCGATTACATATTTATTTACATATTTATAATAATATAAATGAGGTCGTCGTTTAAGGTTGTTTCGTGAACTTCAAATAAGAAATTGTGTCTGTACGGACAGTTTCTTGAATTCCTACATACGAGAATAATTAATTGATGTCGGTTGATAACTTCACGCTTTATCCCTAGCGTGGTAGTCAAACGCTGCGGTCCCTGCATACCTCTTTTGCCTCGCCTGTCATCAACCTCTTCATACATGCTCTCCGGGACGTCCTCATGGTTTTTACGTAGTTCAATTGAACTCTGACGAATAAATAATAAAAATAAAATAAAACGCTGACACGTATGTCTCAATTAACACTTTTTTGGTTTACAAAAGTTATATCAGAGTGTTGAAGGTGTAACCTTAGTTTTATGACAGTCTATAAATATATAAGAAAACTATAATAAATACCTGATGTAACTTTGCAGTGTGATGTGCCCAATAAATAATTGCGATTTTATATTATGCGTGTTAAGAGGAAAATATTACTTAAAAAAAAATCCTTGACTTGTTGTAATCCCATTATTTAAGAGAATTGTTAGTAGGTTTCAACCATACCTTTTTTTTTTTTTTTTTTTTTTTTTTTTTTTTTTTTTTTTTTTTTTTTTTTTTTTTTTTTTTTGAGGCGGGGAAAAAATGACATTACGCATACCCTCCCCGCCGGGGGGCGGGAGAGGGGTATGTGGGACTCCCCGGTAAAGTCGTTCCCGGTATACCCACTAAAAATACCCAGCGACACTCCGACCTCACCTAAGTGGAGAGGGCCTGGGAGTCCATAGCGTCCAGGCCCTCGCCGGTGACTGCCCGCCCTACGGCAGGCCCTTCACACCCCTCCCGCGTGGGAAGGGGTCTTTACAATGGCCGGAGTGCACGGCCATTGTGGTCCGACGAGTGGGGTGATCCTTGAGGTGCGGGCGGTGGCGCCCCCGCGCCAGTCGCCCGCTGATCACCCCCTGGGGCGGACGAGGACGGACGTTGAGCCCGCCGCCTTCCACCCCTTCTTCGTCTGCGGAGCGGCGCTGCGAGAGGGTCGTCCTCCCGCATGCGCTCCGCCGCCTCCTTCTGTGACATGACGTCCTCACAGAAGGAGGCTACCGCCGCCCATGCCTCCTCCCTCCTGAGCATGGCGGCGATCACGCTGGGGAGCGTGAGGTCCTCCCCGACGGCTGCCACCAGGGCGCGGCGGGGTTCGGCCCACGAGGGGCACACCACCAGGGTGTGCTCCGCCGTATCCACTGCGGCCCCGCAGTGGTGGCACGCTGGCGACTCCTCCCTCCCGATCCGGTGCAGGTACGATCCGAAGCACCCATGCCCGGACAGCACCTGCACAAGACGTAGGGAGAGGGATCCATGTCGCCGATCGAGCCAGTCCCCAAGGACGGGCCCGATGGCGTCCAGCAGCCGTCGCCCGAACGGCGCGGAGATGAGGTCCTCAGCCCAATGCAGGTTTCAACCATACCTAAGGCAAGCAAATCAACATTACTCTACTTTAAAAAGTTTCTTAATATAGTACATATACCTACATATGTATGTAAATCGTATTTGCCGGAGAAGTAGATAATAAATTTTCTATAAAATTTATATTTATCGATTCTTGCTTTTAACTATGACGTGTTCTTTGGACTTATATTGATTATAATTAATGAGTTAAATTATAATAGAATAATAAACAGAACAAAGACAATTCAAACTTACGCTAGTAATAATCGCTTCAGTTCGATATCTATTTAAATATTATAATACAAGTAGTATTAATACAGTAATAACATCAAGCTCAGCCAATAATATATAATAAATTAAATTTAATTAGCTTCACGCTGTATCCCGCACATGGCAGGATAGGCAGAGGAAACCGTAGGTTGAAGGAACCTAGTGTTAAGACACTCCGTTCCCCACTTTTCGCCATTCGTGGCATTGCGTGTTGAGTGGCGGAACTCAACGCCGCGCTTTGCCTTGTTGCCAGAGCGAAGAAAATGAAAATAATTCATTCTCCCTGATTGGAAATCGAACTCACAAACCGTTGCATTTACAGACAGAGGTCATGCCTCAGCGCCACGACGGTCCTCAATATATATAATATATTATATTATTACGTATGATAGATGTATTTGCGGACCTAAATATATTAAAGTGTTTTAGCTATTATGTGAGATAGACAAAAAGAATTCTCATAATAAAATTTCGGTGCACTTTCCGACTATTATTGTTATATCGCCAATATGTGATATGTTTTTTCTTCTTTTCCGCTTTCTGGCAGAGAAGAGAAGAGAAGAGAAGACGAACTACAGCTTTCAACTGCTTACATTAATACCTTTTTCAGCATGACGGTGAAAGAAGGACTTTTAGGGTTAGAAGGACCATACGACAATCTCCATACTCCTACCGCCTTTCGAGCTATATATAGCCTTATATTATGTTTATATGACCACACTCGGTGTTGCGGTCCCGAGTGCCCGCTCTTATCATTTTATTACACTAATAGTATTACAAATAGTATTGATTCTTGTTTTACGATTCATTTCATATATTTAATATGCTTTCAATTGTATTTTACACATAATATTGATTTGACCTTCTTTTTATTGTTATAGAATAATGTCATTGTTTATTATTTATAAAGGATTTTTTTAGTTTCAACATACGCTGTCGTATTAAATTGTACTTCTAGACAACCCTTTGGTACTCGTATTTAATTTAATAATAATTTCCAGCAAACTATAAAAGAAACAATAAAATGGCCGTCACTTAATTATATTATGTCATATGCTGTATAAATTAAATTCACAATATTTTTAATCACTAAATGCAATATTTATTTTTGCTAGTATTTTAATTTTAGTTGTTAGAAACGTACTTGGAGGTACTTGCAATAATATCCTCCACAGTACCATAACGACCCCCCAAGAGGGCCTTTATAAAGAAACCCATTTCCAACGAGTTGATTACAGTGGGCGAGATAAAAGAATTATTTCCGATTACTTTGTTAGGGATAAAGTATAAAGATAAAAAAAACTTATGTTACAACTTATTTTGTATAGTGTACGGTGCATTCCCATATTGCAGGCAAGAAACCCGCAATATGTTGTTCGGGCAGACCAACAACCCGTACCACACGGGCCGCATAGTGGGCGGCTCCAGCGGCGGCGAGGCCGCGTTGTGCGCCGCGCTGGCGTCGCCCATATCGCTTTGTAAGCTACACACGCTATTATTTATTTATTCTGTATAAAAAAAAAAATAACACTTCCATTTCTCCGCTCTAGCATGAAGCACGTTGAGTTTCGTCACTCAATGATAATATTTCGAATTCAAAAAGAATGTGGAGAACAGAGTGTGTTGAACATTCTCTCCGGCTACTCTTCTGTATGTGGTATAAATCACTAATACATAACCTTCTGTTTTTGATACTAATATAAAATATATATAAGTAATAAAAACTAAGGTAACTTACACATTTTTTGTATATATTGCTAAGAAAAACAATAATTTACAATTTATCTAACAATAATATAATTATTTATATATTATATAATAAACATATCTCGGTAAATTATATTTTACAGAGACTAGCTCTGTAAAGTATAATTTACCGAGATATGTTACACTAAATAACCATTTTTGGTCATATATATATATATATATATATATATATATATATATATATATATATATATATATATATATATATATATATATATATATATATATATATAAATAATTATATTATTATTAAATTAATATATAAGTAAATAATTTAATTTGTATATTTGCTAGGTTCCGATATAGGCGGCTCGACGCGCATGCCCGCGTTCTTCTGCGGTCTGTTCGGCTACAACCCCACCGCAGGTCACACCAGTCTTAAAGGTACCACTAAATACCTCAAAAATATATATTTTTAATGTTAATATTTAAGTGAGAATCGACTCCTTGGTCTTGGTCTTTGCTAACAACTTGACTATGACCAATGACCACATCGACATATCGCCCAATAAATCACTTTGTGAATAATTTAATTAATCAACCAAATTGCATTTCTCCCCAGGATCAGCGTTGCGGTCAGGACTGGAGCCCACGATGGCGTCCATCGGCTTCATCAGCAAGCACTGCGAGGACCTGGCGCCCCTCACTAAAGTAGTGGCCGGAGGTCAAGCGCCTCTGTTGGACTTGGACAGGGAAATTAATGTTAAAGTATGCTGTATTTGCTTATATTTTTAACTCTGGGCTTCCTCAGCTGAAATATAACATCATAATACTCGATGAGAGCTGATGCGGCTCAGCTATATGTAGTTGATTGTGTACTTACATATATATTATATATGCATAATTATATATTTTTTACAGACAGTCAAGTTCTTCTACGTGGACAGTGTGAAGGACATGCGGATAACTCCAGTCAATAGTGATATGAAAAAAGCTATGAACAAGTTTGTATTTTTTTTGTCTAATTTTTTGCTATACAATTTATTTTAATGAGTATCTTAATTTAGCTACTTAAATATAATAATGACGTACCTTATACTAAAAAGAAACATCTAATACCATTTTTATTATGAAGTAATTGTTTATTATAGTAAGTAACGCTTATTCATGAGGTGAATAGAGTTATATTGTACATAGTGAAGTTCTTCTTCTTCTTCTTCTCTTTATATATGGCGTTTCGAGCGTGCCAGTGGAGCACAATTCACTTCGCCAATGTCACGTTGCATGAAGAACACACAAAGGCGAGTGTAATGGGAAGGGGAACCGTCGTCCAAGCCACATTCACACAATGAGTGGTCCCTGGCCCTGATCTCTGCCAGATGCACAGGTGTACATGCATATCCAAGCTGTAAGCGGCAAATTGTAGATATAACCCTCCGTTCAGTAAATCTTTGAGAGAAAAACCAAGGACGCTTTGGTATAGTTGGCTGGAGAAATGGATAATATTTACCCTTCATAGTGAAGTTTGTAATGTAAATTGTTTTTTTTGTTTTATCGTGATGGAGTCATGCAATCTGGCTCGGCCAGTGGCCTGGCTGTAGACGCCATAGTATCGATAGTCGTGTGACCGATTCCGGTACTAAATCTGGTAATGTCTTACCAAGTGAAAATGGGCGGTAAGAGAACAGACCGTCTTCACAATAGATTCTCCTGTCGTCTCTGATCTCTCAGTATTGTATCTTATTATTAATTGTTAATTAACTCGTTAACAATATATATCAAAATATCTTGATGACATATAAATAATTAGTAATACTAACTTATATGCTGTACCAATTAAATTGTTTGCGATATGTATCCTTTGCAGGGTCGTTGCGAGGCTGACACAGCAAGCGGTAGCGCCAGACAAGGTGCCCAAGAAGTACTACCATGAGGGCTTCAACTACTGCTTCTCGCTGTGGAGACACGCCATGTCCAAGGAATCGGAGAACTTTGCCAAGTTACTCACCAACAATATGAGCGAGGCGAACGGACTTATGGAGCTCGGCAAAAAGGTTATTATTCTAAAAAATATCAATTGGTTTCTTTAAAGATAAAGATAAGATTAAAAGTTAATTTTCATTCTGTAACTGTATTTGAAAGTACCGGGTATATGAAGGTCCAATACATTTCCAGCTGCTCGGTAAGTCCGACTACACTCTAGCCGCGGTGCTCAAGCTCCTCGACGACCAGCTGCTCCCGCGGACCCCGGCCGCGTGGGCCGAGGGACTCACTCAAGCGCTCTCCGAGGATCTCATTGTAAGTTATTTATTTAAATTCTTAATAAAATTGATTTTTGGTTTTTGAATAACTTAATAACAAAGACAAATTTTTAACTAAATATTTGTCTAACTTATTTTGATGTAAATTTTATACATTGTTAAAATATGTTATATTTAAATTTGGTAACAGAATTAAGTTAATTTTTTACGTACAATGTTATTTTATAAATAAGTCTTACAAATAACTGGACTCGTAAGTCGTTTAGACTAATGTCTAAGAAAAAAAAATAAAAATATTTAGTCCTAAGATGAATTTGTATGTGTCATGTATAGCGAAATATATTTTTTATTTGAGTATAACATTGGATACACCCCTCTCCCTCCCCCGCAGCACACGCTGGGCGCGGGCGGCGTGCTGCTGTTCCCGGCGGCGCCCAGCGCGGCGCCTGCGCACTGCGCGATGTACCTCCGCCCGTACAACTTCGCGCTCTGGGGCGTGTTCAATGCACTGAAGTTCCCTGTCGTACAGGTATTACATTCATTATTTTTCTAACATCAGTAATGAAGACGAAGCATGTTCTCTTTGTTTTATATATAGTTATTCACTTTGTTTTATATATAGTTATTATTATTTATGTCTACACCTGTTAGTTATCCTATAGTATATCTATACAATATTTTATAGACAGATTAGCTGTTACCCGCGGCCTCGCCCAAGGCTAACAATCTATGTGGCATGGTCATGGTTTTAGTTGATGCTGTTTATTTTGGGAATATGATGTTTTAATGTGGTAAAAAGTAGCCTAAGTCTCTCCAGTCTCCTAACTACCTCCACACATTTCGATGTGAAAAAGAGGACAAACCAACAAACACACTCTTCCATTTATAATATTAGTATTGAATGTTTTCATTTCATACCCTAGTTTTAATTGTTATACATAATATATTGTATCACATTTTTTAACATTCATGTAAATTTTATTCCTAGGAGTGTACATTATACATACACTATGTATAAGTTAGAAGTAGGCGACTTAACTTTTGGAAACCTTGTGGGTATTATAAATATTGGTAAATTTCAGGTGCCACTAGGCTTGAACGCTGAAGGCCTGCCTGTGGGCATACAGGTGGTGGCGGCCCCGCGCTGCGACGCACTGGCGCTCGCCGTAGCGAGGCATCTGGAAGACCAGTTTGGTGGCTATGAACCGCCTTGTAAAGTGTTACATTGATATTATTTATTTAGTATACATATATAAAGAAAGTACAATGCTCAAATATAAGATCAGAAAAAAAATTTCTTCGTAAGCGTTAATCATTTGAATTATTCTATCCTAATGTTTAAAAAGATGTTATTTTTATAAAAGTTTTTAATATATAAATTTATTGTTATTGTTACAAAATATTAAATCTATAATATTTTCACAAGTGTATATTATATTCTAAGAACTTTCTATATAGTACTTATCTCAATTCCAATAAGACTTATCTTCTAGTATTAATAATATTAATAAGGTGGTAGCTACAATAAAAGGTTTTTATATTTTATGTTTATAATCGGTGCTAGAATTTTCACGAAATAAAAGGCATATGAAATGAGAAGAAATCTTTTTATTGTTTAATCTCTGACGATGACCCGCCCGACTGCCTGACTAGATCGCTCCGCGCTCCTCCCTCCTCCCTCCCCCCGTCCCGCGTCCTGCCTCTAAGCTCTACGTTCGCAACATGTCGACGTCTACGTCTACTCTAAATTCAAATATCTAGTAAGCATACATTTATACACTAATTTTGTACATTCAAAAAAATCATCATAAAATCACTTTTATCATATAAATTTCGGACGCGGCGGTCGCGCGCTAGTTTGTGCATTTACAAATTGATATGTCGAAGCGGATTTACAAAGTGTCACGTCCATAATGTACAGTAGTATTTACAGTCGTCGGCTCCCGGCTCCCGGCGGCAGGCGACAGGCGGCCAGCGGCAGGCGACCCGCGCGGCGTACTTAGTCTACTATCACGTTAGGATCACGCATAATGGAATGGAACAGTTTACTCGGCGTCCCGCAGACGCCGGCGCCGCGCGCTCAGGCGCCGCTCGCGCGGCAGCGGCACAGCAGCGCGCTGGCGAGGCGGCGCAGCAGGGGCGCGGGCGGCGGCGGCCGCGCGCGGCGCAGTGCCGCCGCGATGTGACGCGCGGGCGGCGCCGCGTGCGACTGCGCGTGCGCGTGCGCGTGCGCGTGCGCGTGCGCGCGCGGCGTGGCGGGGCGGGGGCGCGAGGGGCGGCAGCGGCGGGGGGCGGGGCGCCGGCGCGGCCTCAGCTCGGGAACTTGGCGAAGAGCGCGTAGTGCAGCTCGTAGCCGGAGAAGCGACAGTACTGCGCGTCCTTCTGCTCGTACGCGCCCAGCGACGAGAACTTCTTCAGCTGCCGCGACGCGTCCGCGCTGGGCGAGTCCTGTCCGGGAAGAGGAGTGTATGTTACTTAATACATAATGCAATGGAGGAATGCTAATAACCGCCATCAATAATATAGTCAGTTGGTCTTGGTAGACAAAAGTACTACAATATTATAAATATTGGTATAAATAAGGTTACAATGAATTATTGACACTTAGTTTGAAAGACAGTATGGCGTCATAACATGTCGGCTCCTATTTAGCATATTTAAAAATTACAATAAAAGATTGTGATTTTTTTGATTTTTCTCATACAGAGTAAAATGGCCAATAATCCATCCAGGCGCGCGGTACTCACGGGCGTGGTGAACACGGTGACGAGGAACTTGGCGGGCCGGAAGGCGGCCAGCACGCGCGCCAGCAGCGCCTCGTAGCTGGCGCACGCCACGTTGCTCTCGAACGACACGTAGGAGCAGTGCGCCTCCGGCGTGATGTGGATGGTCATGTAGCAGCCCTGCACCGAGACCGACATTGTTAGAGTCAAACGGAACGAAAGCTGCTATTGTTTCAGACTTGTAAACTATAATGGTAGCTAATTTCAAATGTTTAAATCTAATATTTATTTAATATAAAAGCATTTATTTATTCACAGTGTATTTATTTGTCTTGGCGTTACCAATAATGTTTAGTGATTCCAAATGTGATATAGTCCAAAGAGAAGTTCAACACCAACTTACAGATGGTAATTCCAGATCTCTCTTCGATAGCACAAACCAAAACACGTTCACATTAGATACACATATTTAGTTTAAAATTTATATCAGAACTTAAAATGTTACTTTAAATATCGATTAATGTAAACAAAAAGTGCCTAATAATTATTAATTTTAATTCTTTTAATTTTACAGCTTCACACTTTAATCTACAGCTTCATAGCCTCAAGGAACCTAATGTTAAGACTCAATTCAAGGCTTTTTGCTTTTTGCCTTCTTGCAAAATAATTCATTCTCTGGTCATGGAAATCGAACCTACAAACCATCGCGTTTACTTACAGGCAGACGCTGTGCCACAACGGTCCTCAATGTGAATAATTAATATAAACAAGCAATACAGTATTTTTAGCATTCCCGCACATTGCAAATCACGAGTAATGGAGTGATAAATTTATTTTATTGATTTCTTAATTAATATTGTATTATATTAATTATTACATGTTATATGAATAAATATGTATTTTAATTATATAAAGATACCTACATCTTTAGCCACCCCGTTCATAGAGTACCCGCACGGATCAAACAGGTAGTCGTCTATCACCATCCCTGGAATAAGCTTGTCTATCCCCGACGCCTGTAACGAAGTAATATTTATTATGCAAAGGGCTATATTCTGTTTTATAATTGTTATTAACAATTTGTTCCAGTCTCTGCTAACAGGGTGGGTCTTAAGCAAAACTTCATGACTTCCATTATTTAAAATATATATAAATTTATTTGTATTACCAAGAGAATGGTCTCTACTTTCACATATATGGAATGTAACTTCGGACCACAACAAACGGTAATTGATTGGACATAAAAGTGTCCAAGGAATAATTAGAAAACGAATAAGAAGCCTACCTTAGTAGCCTCAGCGGCGTTAGCGGAGGCGGTGCGCGTGAAGATGTCCATGACCTCAGGGTCGAGGTCGGACATGAGGATCTCGATGGTCTGGTCGGGCTCGGCCTCTCCGCCCGCGCCCTCCTGCTGCTCCTTCTCCAGTGCGTCTACTGTACCTGCAATGGAAAGAAATATGAATTAGCTGGTTAATTAGAGATGGCGGACATAGTTCTGGAAGTATTCGCTTGTTACACGTGACTGTGGTTCGATTTACACGCAAGAACTATTATTCTATTTAATATCTCGCTGTACATACTGAGTACATATGTAATAGTAAATAAATAGCGGTCAAGTGCGAGTAGTACTCGCGCACCGACGGTACTTACTTCAACAATTTAGGTCCTACACTGAGGAAAATACTACTTATAAGAATTGACAAAACTTAAATTTGCAGACGTAACCACTCACACACTGGGATATATCTATAAATTTAAAATGTTTGTAGTTTTTCCTTTGGTTGTACTATAAATTATACTTCATTTCCAAATTTCATAACTGTAGGACGACGGAAAGTAAGTTTCAGTTAAGTCACAACTGAAGCATAAACGCTCACATCTTTTGATTGGGTTGACTTAGAAGTTTGATTTTACTGTGCGTCAAGATGTCATCGGCTTGGATATTTGATAATAATTTCAGCTTGATTCTTCCGCGTGATTTGGAGGAAATGGTCTTGACAGAAGGAATGACAAACAGACAGGCAGACGTACAATGTGATCCCATAAGAGATCCGTTTTTTTTAGTAGGAATCCTTAAAAATGTATAAATAACATACCCTCCAGAGGTAGAAGTGTGTAGAGATACCAGCAATCTTTCTCCGGGCCCATAATGTAAGCACGACCGTCTCCGAAGAAAGAATCCAACAGCTCCACCTACAACAACAATGACAAGCAAAATTTGAAAATGTATGTAATGTAATGCATTTAGTATTGTAATAATTAAGAATAAAAATATATACTTCTATAGCTTTTTATACATATCTAACCTTTGCTCGTATCAGCTTTGCTCATATGTAACCGAGGACTTAATGGCAGATATCAATTGATGCCTGCCAATTTATTAAGTGTTACACAATTACCACATGTCTGTAATCTTTTAGATAATAGTTTTGTAAACAATGAGATTTATGTAACGATAACGATTGTAGGTTTTGATTGTAAATATTTCCAAGGTTGGAGGATTGACAATTATTACCCATGAGAGAAATGTGACGAAAGAAGTAAAATAATAGCATATGTGACAAAAAAAAAAGAAATATGCACGTCCACCAGTAGTTACGGGTTACGACGTGAGCTACCTTCGCAAGGTCATTAAGTAATGGCAGCTGTTAGCTAAAATTACAAAGCTAACCCTACTCCAAAGTACTTCACAACAACTTTACAGTTAATATGTCGACCTGTTTGTTTATACATAATCTCATTAGTGTTATCTTAAACAAGTAACGCGATGCATGCATTATATTCTTAAAGTTAAAACATCTATATAGCATTTGCCATTGTTATAATTGAACAAAGTTAATGTTATTCAGCGTTTAATTTTAAGAACTGAATTATGGTTTTAGTTAACCTCGTATAATATTTAAAAACGCACATTATTTTAAAGGACCTATTAATTCAAACTAGAAGACCCGTTGACGCGTGAAATACGGGTTGCCATAGCAACGTGTATGTTACTTTATACAAAAGTTATATTGTTAAACATATGGTAGTGTGTGTAATGCTTTATTTATTTAATGTACCTTATAATTTATTCTCCTACACATAAACTATAAGTGTGCCAAATTACTCTATACTCCTCCGTCCGCGCAATTTTCGTAAAAAGGAGTCCAAAGTTTTTACGTCACGTATTAAGGAAGTTAACTAAAAACTACGAAGATTTAAAACAAGAGCTGTAAATAAATTTAAACAGCATATTTGAAATCAATAATGTATTACTAAAAATAAGCGATATTCGGCAGGCCTCATATTAAGTTCGTATTTTGAACACTTCACTTCCATAACGTTTATTTTCAGTTAGGTATTTTTGTTATAGCCAAATGTCGCGATACTTGTTAAATAATATTTATTTTCTATACATACTTATAGTTAAAGTTTCAATTGATGTTTTTGTACACTTCGCAGTTGATATTTTTGGCAGTCATTGTACAGTATTTCGATACGCTATTGTACAGCGTTTACTTTTATTTCAATATACTACGATGGCAGTCTGATTGCGTAATTCTGGGCTTTTATAGCTGGTATTTTCATTCTGAATTCAATAACGTAAATTGTATGCATGGAAGAAAATCTCAAAATAATATCCATTTTGTGTTTAAATGAAATAGTGAATATTTAGTAAATGTCACTAAAATTCGTTTATACCACTAACACATTAAGTTGTGGTGTAAAATTAAATGTTTATAATCTCTTTCCACTTCTTTGAATATATCAACAACTTATCAAGCAAACATATTCTAATATCATATAATAGGTGTAGGTGCCGCTTACTAACGCTTCAATTAATGCCATATAATGCATTTATTATAGTAAATAAATATCACATATACTTTAATTAGTATCAATTATCTGAGGATTTATCTTAAACGATTTTAAAGATTTTCCTCATTCGAATAAAACGTTTAGCTTAATATAAAATAGTGTTTAACATTATTATGGTTAAGGAAAACGTGTATTTTAGTATTTTAAAGAGGATTATTAAAAATTAGTTAAAAACTAACATTCGAAATACAAAATTTAATTCAAATAATAATATACTTATATGTTTTTTTGAACGTCTAATAATTTACCATTGGTTCACTAACGTTAATGCCTCAGACCTGAGAAGAACCGGCGCAATAGACTCAGTGGGACTTTTTTTTAATACTTACTTAAAGTACAAAATAATATATCATCTGTTACATTAACATAATTACTTTACTCTTTTTTATATAAGTAAATTTTTCTTACGATTATCTTTGGACCTTTTATGAATATCTAGGCAAATATTTTTTATCAGTTATCAATCACACAGATATATGAAATCAGTTGTACATACATATATAATAATATTTAATATATTTCACATTTATTCAAGAACATTACTTTTAGTACATTAATATGTGCTATTAGCTTATATAATATAGTCATTACTTCGCAAAAAAGCAAATAATATAATTGGCAACATTATCACTAAGAAGAGTTGTGAACTAATTAATTTAATACATAAAATATGTATCTATATTCTAGAAAGTGACATTACAACAAGTGTGGTCATACCCTTTCATGAATTATACATTAGTTTGTAAATAACTTAAATATATTTGCACGAGTAATTTTAAATTTTATAATGTTATGAAAACTTCTGTGATCTGTGAATTTTCTTTACACAATTTTATGTGTATAAGAAATCCTATAATTATGTAACCAAAAAATATCGGTAAAGTGCGAATAATACTAGCGCACCGAGGGTTCCGTACCTATTGCATAATTGTAGGTATTCCGCGGAGCGAAAATGCACTAATTTTGTATGAAATTAACTACAAATATAAGATTGGAATAGTTTCTTTCTGTGTTCAACATACAAATTATCAATTTTGATATTTTCCTGTTATAGATAGTTCTCACTTTTTGTCAATTTTATAACAATGGGTCAATGAAGTACAACCAATAAGAGTCGACAAACGAAAATGGACTACAATATAAGTTTGTAATGGTTTTCTTCTAGGGTATATCTATGAAATTCCAATTTTTGGATTTATTTTACTATAAGTTCTAACTTATAGCTAAATTTCATAACTAGGTTGACCCGTTTATGGGAAGTACACTATAAGTTTTGATTATGCGGTGATTTTCATACAAAATACAAAAAAGTTAAGCATAAACGCTCATATCTTTTGATTGCGTTGACTTAGAAGTTTGATTTTTTCTGTGCCTCAAGAGGTTCTCAACTTAGACCTATAGGATCTACCTTATAACCTGTGTGTGACCTATAAGGTTTCCGTTTTTTGTTTTTGACGTACGGAACCCTAAAAATGAATTTTTTTATTAATATGTATAAAGTTTTAAGGAAAACAAAAAAGAAAATATTATTTCGATAAAGCAGGATTTGTCGAAACAAAGAAATATATACGAAGAATTTAGATTTAGGAATATTTATAATTACGAAGCTTTATCATACATTCAAACGAAAATAAGTCACGAAAATGCTTCCCACGCACGTAACTTAGAAAGTTTCAAAATTAAAAGGACAAGCGATTGCCAGTAAGCACGCATTGATTTAATTTGAACTGAACAACTAACTATTCGAGTTATAATAACTTAGTGCACTTTTATATGTACCTATAATTAGATTTTTTTGACCCGCACATAGCAGGGTAGGCAGAGGGGACCTTTTTTTTTTTTTTTTTTTTTCGCTGGGAAATGCTTTTACGCAGACCATCCTGAGTAGGCACTTGTGGGACTACAGAGGAATGGTACTGTGGGACTCATCGAACCCGACACTACCCACTAAAACCCAGCGGAAACCCTCTCCACCTTTATGAGATGCTGCAGGATCGCTTGCGCATGCCACTACAGCACCTCAGTGGAAGGCCCACCTAACGTGGGCCACTATCGCCTTCGGGGAGCCCCAGGGTATCTTCCAGGGCGCCCGCAGCCTCGATGACTAGCGGGAAGATCTTCATGACCTTCCTGCAGTAGCTCCTCTAGGGTCAGGGAAGTTGGAGATGCGCTTACCGCCTTCTCCTACCTCCTGGTCTACGACGGCGGAGCAGATCTGCGTCCACGCTAAGCTCGCGCGCACGCTGCGCGGCCTCCTTCTGTGCGATAACAGATTCACAGAAGGAGATTGCTACAGACCAGTTCCTCTCACTCTCCAGCATGGCTTCCATCATATTAGACAGTGAGAGATCCCTACCCACTACAGCCATCAAGGCGTGGCGTTGCGGAGCCCAAGCATTCAGCCAGAGTGTGATGCGTCGAATCAACGGAGGCATCACACTCGTAGCACGCTGGTGACATCTCCCGACGCGCAATCTGATGCAAATATTTGCCGAAGCAACCATGCCCCGTCAATACCTGCACCAGTCTGAACGTCAGGACGCCAAACCGCCTTGTCAACCAGCGCTCTAGGTGGGGGCGAACCGCCTCCACCGTCGCCAGTCCTGCCACCGGTGAACTCAGGTCCTCCCTCCATCGCCGGATCAGGGCTTCGTCTGCTCTCTTCCTGATCCGCCCGATAACCTCACTCGATGGTTGCTCACCTCGCGACCGCTCACTTGCACGGTATGCGTGAACTCTGGCGATCAATTCCGCCTGCAGCTCCCAAGGCGGATCGCCCGTCTTGTTATGAACGGAGAGAGCATCGGCCCACACAGGAGCGCCGTAAAGTGCCATGGATTTCAATACACCGACGTACAAACGTCGACATGTAAAATCGGGCCCTCCGATATTTGGCAGTAATATACCGAGGGCCCCGTTCACAAGCTTAGGTGCAAACTGAGCGAAGTGCGACTTAAACAACCATCGACTATCCAGGGTTAGTCCCGGATACTTCATCTGGGGCCGTATCTCCACCTCCTGGCCCTGGAGGCGCAAAGTAGCCTACGTGGGGGCCCTTTGCGAGGGCCATGAAAAAGTAGGGCCTCAGTTTTAGGCATAGAGACCTTCAGACCCAGCGCTTCGATGCGGCCAAGCGTGCCGCCTCCTGGTAGGATGGACCTCGGGCCGTGACCAAAATGTCATCCGCGTAACATATGATACTCATCTCAGGAAGAAGACGACAGCGCAGGAGCCAATCGTAACCGATGTTCTACAGTAACGGGCCCAAAACCGACCCTTGTGGAACCCCACAACCGACACTTCGTCGACCGATCCGGCCATTTCCCCCAATCCATATGACTACTCTATCTTGGAGGTAGTCATCTAACAGCCGCTGGAGATAGAGGCATCCCATGGAACCGCAGTGCCTCTCTTAGCGTCTCAAACGGCAGACTGTTAAAGGCATTGACCACATCTAACGAGACGGCGAGAAGAACATCTGTCTCAGGCAGAGGGGGGGACCTACCCTAACCTGTTCCTCGCTTTCCGCCTTGCGAGACAGTTGACAAGTTGAGTTTCGTGTTGAGTGGCGAAACTCAACGCCGCGCTATGTCTTGAGTGGGAGTTGTACCCACAAACCTTCGCGTTTACAAAATAATTATATAAAATAAATAATATGTATGTATGCACCTATCCTGATGAAGATAAACTAGAAATACGAGTACATTTGAAGAAAATATCGCTACTTATTTTAATGAAATCAAGGAAAAATTCTTCAATATCATATGATCATCGAATGAGTAACCACGTATGTACTTAAATAAAGAAATTGCATTTAAGCAAATACACAATAAAAAAACGCCTACAGAAGAAACAGAACCTGTCATAGGTTATGACAAATTTAAATCAATCTTAAACAATATACGAGTACATATGATAAAATTTCAATGCTAACCTCTGAATCAAAGTTATCGTGCGGCTTCAATTGCGCTGCGGGTCTGGCGAACTCGCGGCGCGAGTAGAACACGTTGTGCACACGAGAGTGGCCCGCAGCCTCCTGTGCCAGCTGCAGCACCGCACGGACGCAGCGCAAGGGTGTCGTCTTGCCGCACGTCTTGAGGATCCAGCGACGACGCGACACGAACATGCTACTCTCACTGTGAACCAAGCAACAGAAATAAATATTTATATGAATGTAAACTACCATACAAATACATTAGTAATAAATACTACTAAAATAAGTTGTACATTTACCAAAATAATTGAGGATTTTTTATTTACTAAGGTTTTTGTTTACAATTTTTGCTATATAGTAGGTTAAGCGCCGGTTTCATAACTTGCTAATAAAGTCTCAGATAGGTTCTAAGGAAGGAATAGGTTCCTTGTCTGGCAGATAAACAACAAATTTTGGTTTCATAGGTCTCAGATAGATATATCAAGCAGATAAAAAAATTAAGCTATCAGCCTTTATCTGGTAGACAACATTAACTACCAGCTTACTATCTCAAACTTTATCCGTAACCTGTGAAATTGGCCCTTAGACACATAATTATAATAATTAAAAATATTAGTAGGGTTTTTAATAAATATCCTTTCAACGAAATTAACAGGATCCTATTTTGATTGAACCCTACAATCAAAATATTTTGTTTTGAAAATAATGATTTTGAAACAATATATACATATTATGTGGTAAAATACTAGGATAATTCATCAATTAAAACTAAAATAATAAAAAAACAAGTCTTAAATAGCCCTTATTAATATCGCTTTATAGTAAACAAGTATGTAGTAAATATTAACTGACGTACTGAAATATATTAAAAAATTGATCTATGTGTGAACTTAAAACAAGATAAGCTACGATTTATCACCATTTAACGGTAATAGGTTAATTGTTAATAAATATATAACTTTTTAAAACATTAACAATGCAATATATATGCAAATAGATTAAATAAACATTACACAAAAGATCTTGTTGCGCCTCTACTGTGTCGTGTATGCCAATTTATAGATGATTTCATATAATATTTAAAAAGTTATCGACACTACGAGTATATTACATAATATAGCTATAGTCAGTTTAAAAAATCATGCTACTGATAGAGTAGTAGATAATTATTCTGTTATATAAAAACTGACGACGCAGATGTTTAGAAACAATTCAGATAACCGATCGAAAGCCAAAGGTGGTTTTTTCTACATAAAATGACGGACAGAAGCCAAATTGGGATTGATTAAAAGAGCAAAGGTTATATAGACTTATAACAGCCATTTATATGTTAACATAAAATAATTGATAGTGGGTATATCAGTATTACCAGTAGTCGGAAAGTTGTATACGCTTTTTTATTATATTATATTTTATAACTTAATAGGTAATCTTATGCTACGATCATTTTTTTAATCTCATTATAAATAAAAGCTAAATATTAGCTTCACACTATCCCGCACATAGCAGGGTAGGCAGAGGGAACCGTAGGTTGAAGGAACCTAGTGTTAAGTTAGGTGAACGAGACTGTAAAACAATTTACCATAAAAGCATAGTAGATAAATATATTCAATTCTAAACGAATACACACAACAATTAATCTAATAGTAATACAGACAGACAGAAATTTTGCCACATGTACTAAATGTCAACAACACGCACAAGTACCTACATGTAGTTATTTAGTCATAAATCTTTCTGTTGCATAACATTTATCGTGGGGCTCAGACATTGATTACAATTGACAAGCGTAAACATGTCTGTGCAAAAGTTTGAATATTTATAATTTAAAATTCGTTGTATATAATAAGCATTTTGTATTAATTATAATATATTTTTTATTTCATATGATCGATTACAGGCTTTTGATATGGCATTACTGATATTCCCGTTAGTTGATATAATGCACTAACGCGAAATAGATTTGTACAC